>CACRXP010000171.1:855908-922263 GCA_902702965.1 Spirometra erinaceieuropaei | reverse complement strand
TTGCAAAGACGTCACTTTGGGACACCGCCCACAGTCGCCAAGCAGTGACGGCATTATTTTCTACGCTCGATATCTTCCTCCTTATCCTCTCTCCGAGACCGCGAAAGTTGAGCTCCTTCACTTCAACGCTTTTGAAGCCCGAAATAACATCCTTCACTGTTATCAATGCGCTTGCATCAACGTTGGGTATGGTTCCTTCCAGAGTATTTCTGAGCATAATTAGGATGTCATCCTCGTCTGCAATTTTTCCAGTCTAAAACAAAACGCGTGCATTTTTAGAAAATATCACCTTAGACAGGTAATTAAAACGATGCATGACAACACGTACTTTTATGGTGAATTTTAGTAATGCCAATGGAAATGTGATTGAGCATGCAAACGTATGCTCTCGACTTCCTTGCTTGTAACCTTGGTAAGTACAGCGGTGTACTTTTGGCGGAACATGAAATGTCATGTCTGAAATTAGTTCATGGACTGTCTTATACGGTTGATGTCCCGCTAGCGAAGAAACGACTTTCATCAGCTGCTCCACGTAGTGAGTCAAATTTCCCTCAGCCCTTGACAGCGGACATGCTTGAACTTTTCCTAAAATACATTCAAAATAAAAAATTATATCTACGCACACAGTAGCAGTAAATGTGACTCAGTGGGACAGGTAGTGTAAGAGTGAAAGAAACACTTAATGGTTGTGAGCAGCAAACAGGCATTTTATTTATCGCAACCTGGTCGAAGGTTTACGTTTCAAGGAAATTTCCAACTTACCGATAGGTTCTCTGTTTTCTCTTTTGCACGCAAGGCCATACGCCAAAAACAGCAAGACGGCTATCATCACAAAAGTATCTGGAGCTTAGATGACCAAGTCGAATACACGCAAAACTTATGTAAGCCTAAGCCATGGAGGCTAATAAAACCCGAGAATGTCACTCAGTCCTTGCGACTGACCAATCAACAAACTGCAGTGGGCGGGAAAGTTGACATTGGTTTGGGCACTTAAACAGCAAGCATTTGCACATCCAATGAGCGGGCTGACAAAATGTGATGCTTTGAACATACTTCTGTATTGGCGCGTTTAATGTGCGTATTATGGGAACTCTGTAGTGCACACTAAGTTATCAGCGTTCAGGTTTTACTTATTCAAATAACAAAAACTCTGCTGCATTTTGTAAGTCGTTATGAAAATCCTGGCATTTAAATTTATCGAGCAACCTTTCAGATAATATCGTAAGACAGATGAATCGTCGGTCATCCGTCATACCCTGAACGCGGGGTCCGATATTCGGATCGTGAGCCTCTGTACACTCCGCCACTAAATCATTCCCACAGCCTGTTCCCTAGGCTTCCGTTTATCTCTTTACTTCATCGAAACATCTTTATGTTTAGTGGTAGGGGGCGCGCACCGATCGTTCATACGGAACTCACTCGTTCCGTTGTGCCTTAAGAGCTCTCTCTCGAGCCCAACCAGCTCTTAAGGCACAACGGAACGAGTGAGTTCCGTATGAACGATCGGTGCGCGCCCCCTACCACTGTATATTCCCGATCGAAAACCGACAAGGCAACGGGCTCGTGGCCCGGTGAGTAGAGGCGTTGACTTCTAAACCAACAGGTCGCAAGCTCGAGGCTCGGGTGTTCCACACTTCGGGCTTGGGTATGGCTGGCTGACGACGGCTAATAAGCCAGAAATGGCCATTCCAGTCTCCCTTGTCTTTGTCGGTAATGTTATTCTGCCTATCTTTATGTTTCCTACGGAAGCATGGCCTTTTATATCATCAGTGTCACAAATTAGGATGCCGACATAGTAGTCCCGACTAGCGTAAACTGGGAATAGCAAAGCAGGTTATTTTTCAAGGCCTACATTGAATATGAAATATTAATCATCCGGATTGAGTTCGTGAACAAAAATCGTTTTATGGTGGACTCAAATCGATAGACCTGGTGTGGGTACGGTTCCATACATAATTCAGTAATTCAGCAGTAGCGATGGTAGAATTAACTGTTTGATATTCAGGAACAGCAGATTTAAGTGCACATAGGTAAACTACATAGATTGTTCAGTTTCAACTGATAAGATGAACAGATGTGCAGATATTCGACGGCTTTGACACGAACTGACTCATTTGGGAAAGTGTGAGTGACATCTAAAAGCCATAAACCAAGCTAGAGGATAAAGTAATAATTCCTAATTTAAGCAGACATTTTATGTAAAACCATAGTTTTTGACGGTAGAATGCTTGTTTAGCCAGCCTGCTTTAACCAAAATGTGATGCTTTGAACATAATTCTGCATTGGCGCGTTGGATGAGCGAAGTATGACAACTCTGAGGTGCACCCTTAGTTATCAACATCTACGTTTTTCTTATTCAAACAACAACAACAACCACTCTGCTGACTTTCGTAAGTCGTTAAGAAAATCCTGCCATTTTAACTCATCGAACAACGCGGGATCCGATATTCGGATCGTGAGCCTCCGTACACTCCGCCTCTAAACCATTCCCACAACATGTTCCTTAAGCCTCCGTTTGTTCCTTTACTTTGTCAAAACCTTTTGATGTTTCCTACGGAAGCATGGCCTTTTATATCATCAGTGTCACAAATTAGGTTGTCGACATAGTTACACGTCTGAAATTAGTTAAAACGTGCTCAAAAATCAGTTTTCAGATGACTATAGCAGTCTGCGGTTAGTGCTTACCACATGACAATTAAAAGATAACGACAAATAGCGGAAAACAGGAAAGATATTTAGCGCATACCAAGGTTTTCTGTTACGATAGAACGTAAAATGGAGTACTATAGGCTACTGTCGTCATTTAGCTTGTTCGTCTGCAGGAAGTTGTGTGGGGATAGTTCGATGCAGTGTCCGATGTGTTGTTGCCTGTACCGTTTCCATCCCACCAAACTGGTGATTTTGCGGGCGCAGTTAAAAATTGGAATCTTAAGCAATATGTTTTTGCCTTATCAAAGTTGTAATTAGGTGTGAAGTCCCCATTGGGGTAAATTTGGAAACGCATGATATAATAGCAAATGAGCTGGTTATTTTTCGAGGCCTAAACTGAATATCAAAGATTAATCATCCGGATTGATTTCGTGAACAAAAGGCGTTTAATTATGAACTCAAATCAATAGACCTGGTGTGCGTACGGTTCCATATATAGTTTAGTCCGAGTAATTCATTAGTAACAATGGTAGAAATAGCTGTTTGGTAGTTGGAAACAGCAGATTTAAGTGGGCATAGTAAAACTACAAAGACAGTTTAGTTTTAACTGGTAGGATGAACAGATGTGCAGACATTCGACGGCTTCGACACGAACTGACTCATTTGGGAAAGTGTGAGTGACATCTGAAAGTCATAAACCAAGCTAGAGGATATGGTAATAATTACTGCCTTAGGTGGGAAAGTTATGTAAAACCGCAGTTTTTTTTGACGGTAGAATGATTGTTGGGCCAGCCTGCTTTGACCATAGTTGTTACATTTCGGCGGAATAAGATAACAGAAGGCAGATGCGTCTACGCATATGATATGACTTTGAAGCTTTTGTTTCCACATGCCAAATACTGAGCGACCAAACACACATTAGAAGGATACCTCTTGACGTCCGAAACAGGCGTTTTATTAGTCTGATCTTTTGAATAAATATTCGAAAATATACGAATGGAAGAGAATATACGCATCCCAGGTTTTTGTTTAAAAGAAGGCGAAGGCACGATCACTGGGACAGTAAGTTTATTTGCCTGACCTTTCGAACTCGAACTAGAGTTCATCATCAGATGTTACTCGAGTGCAGCAAATTGTGAACATTTATATCGTTTATCCTTGTGGGGGGGAGGGGAGGGGGGGTACGTCCGTGGCTAGGTAGGGTTTGTGCCGCCTGGTCCACGATGTTCCCCCGGCGTGGTGACGCCATTTGCACTTCGCGACGGTGTGAGCTGCGCCACCTGGCTGCGCGGGCGGAGCGCGTGATAACACGCAGGCAAATCGATGTGTCTGTTGATGGAGTTGGCGTCCGACACCCACGCCACTATATAAATGTTCACAATTTGCTGCACTCGAGTAACCTCTGATGATGAACTCTAGTTCGAGTTCGAAAGCTCAGGCAAATAAACTTACTGTCCCAGTGATCGTGCCTTCGCCTTCTTTTATTCGAAAATATAGTTCGTGAGAATAGGAGACAGACATGCAGACGTACAGGGTGTGCAACATCTCTTGGCATTCTGACGTTACGGATATTAAACTTAGTAACCCACGTGTTCACAACGAGTGTTCGCGCCAAACGACTTAAACGACCAATGCGAGCGCCGACTTTGCCTGTGGACGTCGGAAGGTGACATCCGCGTGAGTAAGTTTATGACGAGTCGGACTTGCGCAGCATCTAGCTCACCCCCACATCCATGGCCGCGACGTTAAGACAGTGTCAACGCAACCAAAGGCAGGCTAATGCGCGGTGACTGACAAAACTAAACTATGCGTTTGCGCCTGGCATGTGCAAGACTTTTACAAGGGTCACACGAATGGTCATGCCTAACTGAGAAGTAGGCATTGCAGTCTGAATTTCAGTTCTGATAAGGGCCAAGGTATCCCTTCAGTTGACAATCTTCCTGGTCGATGACGGTGGCCGCGTCGTTGCGGAATGCGTAGATGTGTCATGATGGTGAACTCGCCGTTCTCGAATCGTCTGTTTCAGCCGGAAAACTAGCCGTGATGGGGGTGGGTAGAATGATTGACGCAGTGCGAATGTCTACGTCTAGACCTACTGCGGCAGAATTTATGGTCTCACGTGGACCCTGCGTAACTTGGCCAACGTAGTACGTGAGCCAGCCTTACTCCGTTTGTACTCGGCTCTGCCTGTTGTGGAGACTATCTGGTTCAATTATAGCTTGATTGCGCACGCTACGTTGCTCTTTGCGTACGTCGGCCGCTTATTTGGACGCCATTTGTCCTGATGGGCTCTGTGGTGAGAAACATATGCACCTACAGACTGAGTTACTCCAAGACCGTGGATACTTTTTGCGGAGCTTGAAAAGTGAACAATTTTCAAACAGGAGTATATACCAGAAAACCCACGGGGGCTGTTATGAGAATCCACTGCTAAACCGAACCTCTCACAATGGCAGATTACCAGCAAAAGACGTGTCTGGGGTTATAGCCAGTACTCCTGATGCAAGTATGGTATCATGTAGCCCCAAAATTATGCTCGTTGAGAAGCCTACATCTACAAGTGGGTTCGGTATCTGCATGTGTCTCGAAAATAAAGTGAACTGGATGGAATATCCCCGAGCACTCTCGTGTTTGTCGTTAGAGGTCATAGCATCACTTGATGTCACACGCCTAGTCAACTGTTTTCATTTGAATCTGACGGAAATGACTATCAAGGCAAAACAAGATTAAACGATGATCTAACCGCAGGAAGTCTTTATCCTCAATGTTGGGTAGCAAAAACTGCTTTACCTCTGCTGGTGTGATTCAGGAGTAAGTGCAAGTACATGCGAGTGATATGGTAGTAGGGGCGACCTTGTAACAACTGCGATCACTTGTTCCCCAAAATAACGGGCCGGGATACCGGTTTCGTAAGATGATAATATCTTCGTCGTACTCTTGAGTAACCCGATACTGACATTCAGAAAACATCTCATTGTCGCTTTCCGGGCATGCAATTCGCAATAGAGGCGAAAGGGCATACCTGTTCGGTTCTGTACATTCACTTTGCTCATGTACTGCTGTTTTTAATGATGGGTTCGAATCTGAACACGAAACGTCGGGTGAAAAAATATCTAGTTCCAGTAATTTGAACTTCTTTGCAGAGCGTCCAGAATCACTCCTTTAACCTACAACGCTCAGTGCGCAAACTGCGTCACAGATTTCGACTAAGTTGACTTAAAGGCAGAAGAGTGACTTCTGACTTCAAGCAAGAGGGATTCTTTCAAGCGTAGGGGCAAGTGATTGGGTAAACGGTGCCAACTTCTCATGAAACCAGTCACTTACGGGATGCGCAGTTACGCATAACAGTCCGGGATAGCGCAACACACATACAACTGAAAATAACGCTGTCTCAAGACTGAGGCACAGTCAGCCGTGTGGTCATCAGTTAACTGATTAATCGATTATCTGACAAGGAGATCGTCTGACGGACGGGGAAATTAGTGGAGCAAACAATGAAGACTAATGTACGCGGGGTACTTGATAGCTAGGCTGGCTTAATGGTCCTCGCAAGTTACTGCATTTAACCCGTTTACGGAAAAGCAATGATGTGAACTCGGGAGCAGCCACTGTTCCACATTCACGGTCTAACTGTGCATAAACAATGACGGCTCTACCTAAGCAAACCTCACGCACATAGATGGATTCTCAGCGCTCAACTACAATAGTGTCAAGCAAAACACTAGTACACCAGATCATATGCTCTCGCACATGTACATCAGGGTTCTCACTTTGGTTGACCTTTAAAAATCCTTATGTCTGCACAGATCAAGTTATTTGACACATTCCCAGAGACAATACCCCCAAAATCTGATGCAAAATGATGGCTCTATCTGACACAAACTTGCCCGTAGGGACCAGCAGCAGTCGTTCTTCGACGGTATTGGTTCGTTCCCGACTGGCACATGTGCTGGCGCTGCGACGACTGATCTTGCCGATTAATCCTTGCGTTTAGAACACACACATGTTTGATGTAGATGCTAAAAGGCAAACTGACCCTTAACAACTGGCACTAGCCTGCAACTCATCACGTTCACGGGGTTTTACACAGACAAAGGACCTAGGTATCAATCTGGCACTCGCTTTAACTGAGGGGCTCATATACCTTTGCCCGATTGTCTATGGGGCAAATTACATAGAAAAGGCTTTCAGAATTTCTAAACTGGGTCATTGGAGGTGTATTATTCCATCATCTGCTGCGGGGTCAGGTGCCAGTGCGGTGACTTTGGCCTGGGATCTACCGACTCGACTTGGGTGCAAAACGTGATCGTATTTTTAAAGTTTCCAAGAGAGGCTAAATGCTCCTACATGACTCGCTTGTTGCTAGGTGTGTCTGCAAGACATGTAGGCCCACTGTGACGTTTCACTGTCCTGATATCACTCTGTTTGTTGCATGACCGTCGTTCGAATTCGTCACGTAGAGTGACTGACCGATCTGATAAAATGTTGACCGAAATTCTGAAATGTGTTTTCAATTAGGCAGGATTACTTAGGTGGGGTTGTAATATTGATTATCATTCAGCATAATCCTATAGTATTTCAGACTTGCCAGGATGTCGGCTTTTGAACGGTGCCAACTTCTCATGTAACCAGTCACTTACGGGATGCGCAGTACGCATAGCAGTCACTAAGCTCATGTACTGCTGTCTTTGATGATAAGGTCGAGTCTGAACACGAAACGTCGGGCGAATAAATGCCTAGTGCCAGTAATTTGAACTTCATTGAAGAGCGTCCAGAATCACTCCTTTAACCTACATCGCTCAGTGCGCAAACAGCGTCACAGGTTTCGACTTAGTTAATTGAAAGGCTGAAGAGTGACTTCTGACTTCAAGCACGAGGGATTCTTTCAAGCGTAGGGGCGAGTGATTTGGTAAACGGTGCCAACTTCTCATGTAACCAGTCACTTAAGGGATTCGCAGTACGGATAACAGTCCGGGATAGCGCAACACACATACAACTGAAAATAACGATGTCTCAAAACTGAGGCACAGTCAGCCGTGTGGTCGTTTGTTAACTGATTTATCGATTATCTGACAAGGATGTCGTCTGACTGACGAGAAAAATTATTGGGCAACACAATGAAGACCAGTGTACGCGGAGTAATCGGTAGTTAAGTTGCCCGACAGTTGCTCGCCATCTATTGAATTTAGCCGTAAACGAAAAGGAATGATGTCAACTTGGGGGCAGCTGCTATTCTCCATTTGCCGTGTCCCTGTGCATAAGCATTGACAAAATTGCCTAAACAAGCTTCAAGCGCAGAGACAGTTTCTCACCGACCAATTACAATATTGTTAAGTAAAAATTTAGTACTCCAGATCATATGCCCTGGTTGAGGGGCGCTCCCCTTGCGTTCTTACGGAACTCACTCGTTCCGTGGTGTGTTTCGGGTTCTCTCTCGAGCCCAACTAGCAGCCGCACATAAGCGCATGATGTAGACAGAATGTTATGACCGACAAAAACAAGGGAGACTGGAATGGCCATTTCTGGCTCATTAGCTTCCGTCAGCCAGTCATCCCTAACCCCCGAGGTGTGGAACACCTGGGGTTCGAGCTCGCGACATGTTAGTTAGAAGTCCAACTACTGGGCCACGGGCCCGTTGTCCCGTCAGTTGCGATCGGGAATATACAATGGTAGAGAGGCGCTCACCGAACGTTCTTACGGAACTCACTCGTTCCGTTGTGCCTTACGGACTCTCTCCCGAGCCCAACGATCAGCCTCACAGCGACTCATGGTATAGGCAGAATGTTATTACCGACCGTTATTACTGACTGGCTGACGACGACCAATGAGTCGGAAATGGCTATTCCAGTCTCTCTTGTCTTTGTCGGTAATATCATTATAGTCTTGCAAATGTACGCCAGCGTTTCACTTTGGTCGGCGTTTTACAGTCATAATGTCCGCACGCATCAAGTTTTTGGACAAACCCCCGACGACAGATGCAGAATGAGGGCTCTGTCTGGCAAAAAGTTGCCCGTAGCCACCAGTGGCAATCATTCGCTTAGCACGGACCGACGCTGTGCAATGTTACCGCAGCGTCTGGACAGTCGGCAACGCCAAAAGTCTCTGTCGGTATTCGACTGGCCACAGTTAGTCAAACCGGCCAGTGCGGGCGCAGCAGCCTGCTCCCCTAAGAGAGACCGAATATACGCTGCACATACGGCTATAGACCCGCCCCGATAAATTATTCTTCATGTATTATGTCCAAAATAAATGGGCTCCTCCTCTGGCATCCACCTTCTTCTTCTTCTTCTTCTTCTCCTTTTTCTTCTTCTTCTTCTTCTTCTTCTTCTTCTTCTAATAATAATAATAATAATAATAATAATAATAATAATAATAATGGGATCTGACCCTAGAGGCGTAGTAGTCGGACCCTACTCATGATTCTCCGTCTGCTGACTTTATAAGTGGTTATAAACTATTGGTCTTTGAACACACAGATTCTAACTTAAGCCCACTTATGCACAAAAACTAGTGCAACAATCGTTTTCTTGACTCGCTTTCCTTTCAGGAGCAGTTAGCCTGATTCTGCGGTTTGGAAAAAGTTTGTGCCCGACTTGCACATGTGCCGGCGATGCGGCGACCAATCTTGCCGATTAACCCTTACCTCTAGCACACACAAACACACAGCTGGCGTAGTTGCTGAAGGGTCAAATGACCCTTGGCTGCTGGCAAAATTTTGCCATGCATCAGGTTCACCAGGTTTTACAGACAGAAGGACCTAGGTATCAGTTTGGCACACACTTTAGCTGAGGGACTGATGACCCTTTGCCCGATTGTCTGTGAGGCAAATATCGTGGAAAGATCTTTCATAATTTCTACACTAGGTCATCAAGCGTAAATTATTCCATAATCTGATGCAGGATCACGTGTCAGTAGGGCTACTTTGGGCTGGGGTCTACACACACGACTCGGCTTCAAAGCGTGATAGTATTTTTAAAGTTTCCAACACGACACTTTTCTTAATGCTTCAGCGGGGCTGTCACAGATATTTCTCTTGTTCTTGGGTGTGTCTGTAGGACATTTATTTCCACTGTGAATTTCCACTTTTCTGCCATCACTGGGTGTGTTGCATGACCACTGTGAGTAAAGCGTTCTGATTTGTGAAGTAGTAAGTTTGCTGTAATTCACCAGCGTACGTCGAGCCGGATAATTGAAGAAGGCTATTTTTATCAGCCGGGACATCGACACTTCTGGTGTTCGCAGGAGAAGATGTGCCGCACAGATTTCATTCGGTAATTTCTGGCAGAGATTGCTTTAAAAGACCACGAAAGGGATTCTCAGTCAGAACGAATCTATCGACTAGGGGATAAGGCAAGAATAAAAAGTTGAATCTTAAAGTACTCGATGTCTCATGGTCCTCATATTGCGAATATCTAGAGAAAAATATGGGGACAAACGAATGTCTGCGTAATGGCGCGGCTATCAGAGATACAGCCGGCAACTGTGTTTAGAACTATTAAAAAACGACTACAGGAGCAGAACAAGTCTTCCAGTTTGAATAAATTGGAAGCCCGAAATGCAGTTTTAACCGGACAATAGTTTTGCATATAATACGGACTAAATGGATGTGGAATAGATTCAAACAATTGAGTAACATAGAACTCGAAACAGGCAGAACGGAATATGGAACAAACTTCGCCGGAATATCTCGAACACTTGTACAGACAAGGACAGAATACCAAAACTTCTGAAACTGCATCCACGTGTCTAGGTGTCCGGAGGCCGCTGATGATGCTGTAGCATTCCTGCGGTGTATTGCTCTGCGGCGGATGTGGACGTTTAAATGAAATCCTTTCCGTCTTTATTCGTGAACGTCAAAAAACACAAGCTGCAGATTTAAGGGCAGAGCATTATATTCTCGTCCGCCATATTCATGAAATAGCAAACCGCTTATTCTGCCGAATCGCAGCTGTATTAAGGGAACCTGTTAATGAACTGTTCACATCTCCGTCTGGTATATTCCAGGAGGCCACAAAGGAACCAAACACCTGAGATAATGAAGAGAGAAGGCTCGTCGGAAAAATTGAGTTGTACTCGTCAATTTTCGAGCTGGTGACACCAACCCGTCGTCAGACGAAATAAACAGTGGAGAAAGTGAACTGGTCAGAATAAATTTGCTGGCGTGACAGGGCAGCCAGTGACAGGCAAGCAACTAATGTGTGAATGAGGGTGGACAGATAATTAGGCTGGGATCCGTGGCGGGGGAGGGAAGGGGGAACTGTTGCGTCTCCCTGTGTTGGAGGGTAGGGGGGATGACGAATCAATGGAACTATGGGCAGTGGGCTTAATGGTCGTTGATCCGGCATGAGATAATGTAAGTATTTCACTGATCTATATCGGAGAATCTTGAAAGACACACACACACACACACACACGATAGTTCAACCATCGATTTTGATGATGTCCACCGTGTGTCCCACAGCAGAGGTGGAGCAGGGACGGTGACTTACGCAGGGGTTTATAGTGCCAGTAGACTTGCGCTGCGTCTGCCTACACTCTCTCCTCCTCCCCCGCCTGAGCCCGGTGTCAAGACAGAGTCAAGAAGACCGGAGACGAGGGAGGCCGCAGGTGGATGGCTTGGATGGATCCTCGTCTTGGCGCTCCACTCCACACCCCCTGGTCCACACACAAAGGACTAAGATATTTACCACCACAACCATGGAGGGCGTGGCAGTGATCCCAGTTGTGTGACGACTGCCGACAATGGGGACTGCCAGCGCACCCCCTACTTGTTGGCATTTGCTATTGCGCACAGATAGAGCCTGCATGAATACGATGTGGCCCCCGTGTTGGTCCAGCGCATCTAACACGTGGCCCGTTTGGAGGGCACACACACACACACACACTCACACACACAAGAAATTTCGACCGTCGATTTCAACGATGTCAACCGTATTTGCCACAGCAGATGCTGGAAGCAGGGACAGGGACCTGCGCAGAGGTTTAAAGTGCCTGTCGACTTGCGCTGCATCTACCACACTCTCTCCTCCCCGCCTGATTCCGGTGTCAAGACAGAGTCAAGAATACCGGAAAAAGAAGATGTGTGACATAATATTCTGCCCTCCTGCCTCATAAAAATGACTGCTGCACAGCGCCTATTTGGCCTCTGTCAAGGAAACTGAAACACCTGCCAATAGATGGACTACTATACGATCGACTTCTCGATTGCACATGTCATGTCTGTGTGCAAGTTGAACCACCAAAGACTTACCCATAGTGGCATGACCTGCCTATTATCCCCTAGCATAGGGTCAGTTCATACAAGAGAATAATCACAGACTTACAGTCTAAAAATCCCTTTGTCGGCTGTCAAGAAAATCGCAGAATCCCTAAACCACAGTGTAAGGCCTAATATTCTTAACTTTGTTTTCAGCAGGGGAAGAGGTTTCATAAAACGCCCTTCAATGCTCTGCAGTCAACATTAAACTACGTTATTGTATTAGGTTGCGGATTTGTAATTAACGTTGTCGAACACTGTCATGCAGAGCTCGCCGCTGAGAATTTAAAAGTAGCATTTGTGCGCATATATTCACGTTTTCTACAGTCTTTGTGTGTAAAAAGGTTTTTTATAGGCTCTGCCTATCTCCTTTACATATACTAAATTATAATGAATCGTTGCGGTCACACTGACATGTTATCATAACCAAATCAGGTTAAGAGTCAGGAAGGGGAGTCGCGATGTACCTCTTCTTCACGACGCACCTGGAGACTCCCAAGCTGGTTAATTTTCAAATGGGTTTTGATGTTTCAGTTGAGATCCTTTCAGCGCTCGGCAGCAAGGTGTTTTAATGGTGTCTAGGTCGCATCTGACTGCAATCCAGTGCCCCATCCTAACGAGTTTGGCGGTAACTTAAGAAAATCTCGATTTGAGAAACAGCTTTACTTCCCATCTGTACTACCCAGATGGTGGTGATTAGGGTCGTTTATGAGGTTAGAGGGAATCACTGTGAACAGATACAAACCCTGCGGGTTCACATAGTCAATATGAACATCAAAAGCTGATTCCAAGATGCACATTCCAAGTGTTAGGCAACTATAAGCATAATTTTACTTCGGTGAGAGATTGGCCGTATGCAGTTTGGTACCTGAAGCACGAGCGATACCAGTGGTTGGCACTCAAGTATTACAGGCTGATGAACTTCACTTAGAGCTGACGGAGCCAGTTTCTTCGATAAAATCTCTAACAATGTAATTTTCCGATGTAACATTTTGGTGGGCGAATTTTGCTGCGCATACTTCTCGTGAAACATTTCTGAATTTTTGCAGGCGTCGTAAAAGGCCAAAAGAAAAGCACGACTGGAGTTGGTATTTGTTAGCTCGTGTACTCTTCTGATCCGACTAAAATCTGGCATTATATACTGCACAAGATATGCTGAGCCAGTTTTGCGCGTCAGTGCGATTTGCAACTCTGCCGTCCACGAGTCGAACGGGTACTTGTTGCGAAATTGTGGAAATAAAAGTCAGAAAAGCTATTTTTAAGTTCCTCAAAAGAGGCCTCAAGATTTTATCTTACAGATGCCGATTTTTCGAACTCAAAATATTTCCTCTTGAGTACAGACAGATGTAAGGAGCTATCATACAACCCCATGGAATTGTGCAAATATCGGAAACGTGCCCTGCAATTCGGTGCGCTCCTCGCCTTGGCGACAACAAAAACCTGCGTAGAAACCCCCAAACTTCCAGAAGCCTGATCCCCCTGGATGTTTGTAGGTACTAATCCCCACAGCGAGACGTCGACGCCTGGAACGGACCTTTCGATAAACTGATACTGTCGCACTCTACAGAAACATTTATATAAGGACTAGATGTATACTTGCTAGAAAAATACCGCTTGATTAGTCAGGACAACTATAGTATGCCAAAACCGACGCTTTGCACACGTCGACCAGTAGTGCAGATGACTGTCGTTTCATATTTTTCGTTGATATTTTCAAATGCGGCTGCCTGGTTGCAGATCTGTACTTCCAAAAACAATATTCTATAAAACGTATAAAGTTTATATGCTGTTGACGACATTTTGTTGACATGTTTGTTTTCCTTTGAATATTTGTGTACTATCTTTTATAGGGTCTTTGTTAAAATCTTGCCAACTAAATGACGGTAACAGTTGGGAGATGGCACTCAAAAAAATCCTCCCAATCAAAGCAGCCTGTCTTACGGGACAGGTGGTAATGGGGATTTAACGGGTGGGGCCTTCGATTGCGTGCATACATATAAATAATACTAGGAAGTTTTTTTCAGAAATGGCTTTTCGAACAATAAAGTTTAACCTCATCACCATATGGCAACAAAAATGTGCGCGGTGTCGGATTTACTTGAAGAGGCAGATAATACGAAGTCGATCCAGCTCGTATTCCCTGTTTAATTGCTTTTTTAAATAGGAGATTGAAAGCGGAATGTAGTTGGCTAAAGGAAACGTTCTACGTTGTGCTGTGCATGACCCTATGCCTTCATATCCTCGCTTTCAAAACTACACGTTCAATAAACACAGAGGACGTGATTGAAAACATCACCGCACTTGACCCCGACAAGAGTTGCCATTTTGTGAAATTGCTTAGCTGATGACACCGTCTGTCTAGGATTGTATGCTTTTAAAGTTTTCCGGCCCTCAGTAAAATACCCTTATTTTATTCCTTTCATCAGCCTGTGGACGAACACTCATGCAGTCCTCCGGCATATTCTCATCGGTAACGGATTTTTTTGGGTACCATCTCCCGAGTGTTACCATGATTGCAACGAGTTGACTACGATTTACTAAAATCTGTAATTAACATACACAGGTCAAAGGATGAAATTTGACAAATGTCTTGTTTGCGAATTTGGCACTTTCAGTTATTGCCCACACTGGCCACGCTGGCATAAGTGAATATTCCTCTATTTGTATACGCCTGAGAATAATAAAATCCAGGTTTTGAAAAGTAAGCCCTGTCACTCAAACTCTTGGGTAGCCATCGGTAGTCCCTTGCAATGTAATGTAGGCTTTTTCATGAACGCTGGCTATGTTGTATGCGTATTCCTTTCTGAGGTGACGCAGAGCGCCAGGGTTGAGATTCTTGTGTGCATTCTAAAAAACACCGGTTTTACGAAATGATTCATATAGAATTTGCTGAGTAGCACTATTAATAATGCTTACTTCCGTGGATGTTTTGAGAGCTATCGACGGAAATCTGAAAATGCAGTCAAATAAGTCAATGTTCTTTATGACGGGATTATGCATTATCGAACAGTTTATGATTTTCGGTGGGTTGTAGACTTTCAGCATTGAATACGTAGGAACGACGCCTCGTAACCCACTGAACGCACAGAATGCAGAAGATATTCAGCCATAGGGTAAAAACGTCTATCAGCGTATGGAAAGTGTACGTCGATTTGACCTAAGCAGTAAATACTTGTTACTCACGAAATGTAGTTGTCCAAATTAATTTACGGAATAAGAATTTTTGGGTAAAATCATAGCATTCAGTAATTCTTCCCAAGTTTTGGATATGCTGTACTGCTCAAATAAGTATAGAAGTGGAAGGCAGAGGCGTTCTTTGGGAAAAAGGTACTTTATTGCGTGAATATTCGATGCCGGTTCTCCAGGTCGTCGTCAGACGCAGACTGAGGGTAAATGTGTCGACAACAGATAACCTCTGGCAGTGCACATGAAAAATCGATAATCGCTCGCGTTTGCGCCCGTGAGCGGCCGTTATTTGCGTCATTTTGTCCTGATTGGCTCTCGTCTCTTCCATTTCTCCTTGAGGCTTTAGTACGCGACGTCCAACTCGATATGACGGTTGATGCACGATTCATCCGAGTGCATGTCCTCAAGGAACTCTCGGCCTTTCTTGAAGGGGCAGGCACCGACAATCCGTGTTCTGTCCCAAGCAAACGTATGCCCCGTGTCCAGGGTATGCATGGCTACTTGAGACAGGTGGTCTCGCCTCTTTCCTGCAAGTTGGTGTTCGTGAATGCGTGTAGAGGTGGATTTTCCTGTTTGACCACAATAAACTGCATCACAGGCCTCACATGCGATCTTGTAGACGACTTCTTTTCTATCTTATAGGGTGCACTATCTGAGTGCGCAGTATAGTCGTTGGTCTGTGTGCCACCAGAATTTGGTGCCTCTTTAGGTGCCTTTCCACGAGTTCAGACACGTTTTTGATGTAAGGGAGGGTTCGCCATGTATTTGGCTTGGGTGTCTGACTGGAGGTTCTTTGTTCCCTTTCCTTTGACTTTTTCTGTCTCATGCATCGGCGCACAAAATCCTTGGGGTACACAATTCGGGAAAATAATTCACATAAGTAACTTAGTTCCAAATTTGCGAGGAAGTCCAAGTAATTTGAATCAGAAAGATTAAATTTCATCCTTTTAGAAAGCACATTCGCTTCCGATGATGTAAGATTTCTCGAGGACAGGTTTACGAACTTTGCCGGGCACTTCTGGCTTGCCTCAGTATTCTGAGAAATGGTCGTCCACTTCTTGTCTAAAATACTCCTCTTCTTTTTTCGTTCGAGTTATGAGACACAGGTGATGGTTTCGTTCACAGATTCAAACAATTCAAATGGAAGCTGGTTTCGGCAAAACTGCATGTGTTGCTCCTAAGAAAGTTGGCAATTTCGGAGTCGATAATGGGCATCAGTTATGAATGCATCAAGCATGCTTTTCCCGTAACGAAAGGTAATTTCATACCCCAGGGTAGATCATATGGCCGGTCTCACACACAGGGATTTTGGCAAGATTTTCCGCCTTCAGCATCTGTGTAAAAATGATAACTGTTCTCGCGTTAGACTTTCGCGAATTGAACATTTCTCCCACCGCCTGGCCTGAAGCAAAACTTTGCGGTCGTAATTCATACGAATGTATTTGAAGTTGGAAGTCTAGAAGTAGATAAAACGGGTTATTTGCGTAAAAAATAAATGCACAGATTGTCTGCATATTGCTATTTGTGCACGCAGTGGTGAAAACGATAAACAACAGCACAGCCGGCCGAATAAGCCTGAAAATGTGAAGAATTTCGTCTTCAAAATATTGAACAATGAGGCAGATTTGCAATTTAGGTCGAAGGACGTGACTTAGCAGATGTATCTGACACCAGTAAACGTAATATGTAACCGGCAGCATAGATAGCAGTATATTATGGCGTTCACATTAGCTAGGTTATATGGTAAGGATGCAAACACTGTTTGTGCCCTAAGTATCACGACACGTTCCATGTAAGATCAAAGTGGATGAATTGATGTGAAAACTACAGACTTCGACCAGGGTAACTTAGGTCTTCTTGGTGGCAGTTTTCTCAGATATCCTTTAAGAAACCACTTATGCACAAAATGCTGGATGATAATGTTAAGCTAATTTCACTTGACTTTTAAGCACCTAAAAGAAATTCTGAGGTCCGGAGTGGGTGAAGATTCACGTCTGTCCATGCCTGTGGACAGGGACAATGTGAGGTTCCACTTGACGATGATACCATTCAGTTATGCTGCCTCATTTGAAGTAATGTAATCCCGCTGTAGAAATGCCACTCTTTTGACACAGCGCCAACCGGATTCGATCTCGAGATCAATATCCGTAAGAAACCTTTTTTGATTTTGAACAACCGATAACGTGATTGCCGCTTCTGCATGAACTTTGCACGTATGTTAACTCCAAGACTGATGTTCAATGAAGATGACAGATGGACTGCCCTCATACCGTCAATAAACGTCGGGCATCTGAAGGCAAAATATCCAATTTTACAAAGTGACGACACTGTCTGACATTATTATACTTTGTATCCAGGAGATTTGTCCATGAGATTAAGCACAGGACCGCGCATGCTCTTCTACGACTACGGATCATATATATATATATTGATAATCATGGGTCAATTATCTAATCAGAAAATACGTATCGCGGCCAACAGAACTCAAAATAGAAGCGGATTATGTACCAACACTAAAGCAATCAGCCAAGGACTCGAAGTACGACTGCACCCACACCAGGAACCAACGAAAACCATCTCAGTCGAGGAGCATGTCACGCCGAAATGGCTAAATGCGTTCCGCTCATAGTGAATCTGCAGTCAACTGATACCTTACCAAATGACTGCTTGAGTACTATAAAAAGGAGACGTTTCTCGAGGGTAGTCGTTTTACTACCAGCAGCTTAAAAACACCTTTCCAGTATGGACGATTCGAAAGTAAACCTAACGAGACGCATCACTAATCATAATATTTACTTACCATGCGTCATATTAGCTTGCTTCAGTCAATCGTTTTTGGGCAACGAAAGCATTAGCGGATTCTTCCATGTCGTATTTAGGTAGTGTGATAAGACAACGGTCATCTGGATGAGGTCGACTTGGACGTTAATGTGCCATTTCCAGTGGTTGATATGTCATCATGTTAACAAGACATGTATTTGTAGATAATGAGAAACCACTGTCTACACCAACAAAAGAGAGCCGAAACGCACCAATATACCTCTCACGTGATTACTGCAATAACACTACCATCTGGTTACATTTTAGCCTGCAAAGCACATGTTTCATCTATGAACACCGCGCAAGTATCGCTACAGGCCAACAGTATCCCTATCTTTTTGGAAGTCGAGACTGTGCGATAAAGACCCTTTGAAACGACTTTGGATCATGCATTTTTCTGACGCACGGCTTGGATGCCATGCTATTTTTGGTGTAAGTCAACCCAAGTTCTACACAAACCAATGCGCACTAAGTTTACGGGGTTACGTGCTCGGAGGCAGGGGAATGACTAGGAATTCGGTTTACAGTCAGCAAATACTATCATAAGCATCGGACCTATCTTAAATAAACGGAAGATTTCCCTCGCAAAATAACTGCGTGCATTTGGCTACATACACGAGAGAGGCTGATTAATGAATTAGAAATCGGTATGCATTCAGCAAATACCACTATACAAGTTAGCAACATCTTGCATAAACGGATAAATTCTTTCACAAAATAGTCATGTGCATTTGGCGACAGTACAGTCTGCGTTGTCCTCCTATCGCCCTACTATATTAAATCAGTTCGTTGAGAACTTCAGCTTGCTCAAACGGTTGTTCATGAAGGCATATAATGTTTTTTTTGTTACTCAATTAGGAGTAGTCCTTAAGATCCCCTTGCCCAAAAAGCGTGAACTTAAATGCTTTAATGTGGATGAGAATTTCAACCATACATGACATCGGCTTCCTAAAAGCGGAAAAGAAGTATGTCCACATCAAAGTTTAAATTTTGTCATTCATGCACAAAAAGTCCAGAAATCTGTACTTTTATGCTTAAAGAATTTGAACATCAATATGTAACTCACCTGCTTAGACCATTAATAATTTACGTACCTAGGACCGATAATTGTGAAAAAGAACAACCTGTTATAAATGATGCCTAATTTTCTTTAACACACAGAATCGATTCTACAAACATCTGAAATCGTTAGTCGCTGTAGTCCGGTAGGGAATTACTGGTAGATGGGCTGAGTTATCGCAGAAGTTAGTTTACCCTTGGTCACGCAAACGCCATTCCAAGCGCTTTCTCATGAATTCTTGTTTTTTATTTGACTGCTAATATGTTAGCCGAAGTCAGCGACCTAGGGACATTAAGGATATACACTTAAGTACTTTCCATTTTCCGTTAAAATAATCGTCTATACTGCCCGCATGATAGCCTTATTGAAACCATATCGTATTATTTACAGTTTCACGACCACCAGATATAACGTTTAAACATCAAAGAGTACGGTTCTTGAATAAATCCTACAAAGGGGAATCCTTCGTTTCTTTTTGAGATCTATCAGCAATCGCGGTATGATCGCAGTTCATAGCCCGGGATTATGAGTCAACGTTGCTGACGTACTTGCATGCTTTCAGTAGTTTTTAAGAAGTTATTAAATATTGGATTGTACTCTTCCTTCGAGTATAATATTGGAAGAAGACGTGTTTTTCTACCGAATAAATAGACGATTAGATATTTCCATCCATTTTTTGCATGAAGTGTAATTGATTTTTTAAGGGCATTGAAAATCAATGAGATAATGCATGCTACTTAAGTAGACATTTTTGCAGAGTGCAGTTCTTGCATGCAGTCGGAGATAAGTCCTTTCGAAAGCCGGCACACTGAGATAACAGGATCACTATACACAAATCTGTATAATGATTAGTTTTACAACCCTACTTAATTAATCTTTTTGAAACGAGAAAGTATTCCGAAATTCCGGGCGACATTTCATGAGTTAGCCCACCTACTGCACACTTGGCCAGGATTTTTCACCAGCAACTACACCCTAGCGGGGGTCAGAAGAAGAATGACCGGGTAGCCATGTCCACCGTCTCTATACCCAGCGGGAGAGCAAGCACATCTACCGGCAAGGAACCAGATGTCAGGGAACTGTCGGCGTATACTAGGCTAGTACTGGCATAGCACACGCTTTCTGACTTTTTAACCTCGAAAATGACACGGGGTTCGCAAAATGACAGCGAAACTCGTTCCCATGCGTCAGACTACAATGATGTCTTCGTAATGTGGAATTTGTGGGCGGTAGACTTCTGCGACCACGGGAGTCTATTGCAGATAGGCTAGGACGTGCTTTAGGCCCGGACCAACACGACCTTCGGGCCCGATTCTTAATGGAAGGAAAAGGCAAACGCCAGTGGGACGATAATATATTCTGTACAGACTAACTGGAGAAGGAGTTGTAGAGAGTTAGAAGCCGGACGAGAGCACGTCCGGCGCCGGGAAAGTGCCCTCTCAAGTGTCGCTCAGGGAATGCATCAAAGCGCCTTAAGCCAGGGCAGGCCTGACTCGACCTTGGATCTAATTGGTCCGCCGAAAAGCCAAGTGGGCGAATAAAAGACAGCCCTAGTGCGCTGGTGCAGACAATCACGAGAGGTCCAGCGCTGCGACAGGGGCAACTACAAGTCTATTACACGCAGAGAGATGGACTATATGGGCGCGCATAGAGCTGTTGCCTAGCATTTTCTTGCGATCTCTAAACGGCCAATGCGGGGTGAGGGAACGCACAGGTTGAAGTGGGTGCTCGCACCAGAATCGGTGAATCCGCCTGAGGGCTAGACAAGTTTTGGGCGAAGGCTATTCGGAAGGCATACCCATAACGTGTGGAGTTTTGCAACACACCCGGGCGCCAGCACACTCCGCGCCATCCTTCTGCCCCAATGTCCGCATCAGACGGCCAAGTGGGTAGGCCAGTAGACTGTTGCCAGGGAGATCAAAGAGAAAGTGAGGTCATCTTTGCGTACACCGTCCTCATGGCCGTTAAGCGCAAGTTCCTGGGTACGAGTAACCTAACGTACCTTCACATAATGACGGTGCGCTAACAGCCGCAGCCTGGAGAACTGCCAACTGTCGGGATATGGCGGTCCTCTGTGGGGTAGTTAGCCCATTTGATAGGTAATTTCCTAATGGCAGCTACTTTTACTCCGAATCCACTGCTATCCGTCTTTGTGTTGGTTGATGCCTGCACTAAATTAGGCTCAGTAGTGGGGCAAACTGTTTGGACGCTATTTTCACAAACGTTATCCACCGCATTCATTTTGCCTCTCTTGTTGGTACACCCTTATTATTTCCACTTTGTGGTCGTGACTGCTTTTCAAGCGAGTTTGACGTCTTCCCCTTCAGATCTTGCGTACAGCTTGTTGTTTACCACTTTGTGCCTCGAGGAGCTCTATTCGACTGGTGCTGGCAGGTATCTTGCATACCACACACTTATCTTTTACGGATGCATTGGTAGGACTAACACGGCTCCATCCTAATGCGGCACCTACAACGCCCGCCTCCGATCTGATCTAAGTCGTTCCTATTTAATTCCCTTGAACTAAGATCCATCGTGTGAGTGCAGGACATGTATGACTCGCGTAGACGGGCTGTCAGGAGGTCCGACCTCACCTCTCGTCTCCACCACCCCGTCTTGACACTGGGACTAGATGAGTGGGGGCGGAGGGAGTGCGATAGAGATAGGGCTACGCTCACTTCAAGACACCGTCCCTGCGCCCGCCATGATTTGAGGCACACGGTGCACATTGTTGCTCGCGACTGTCAGACTCCCGAGTTTCTGTTTTACCGATAGTTCGACCGTCGTAACAGACCATGTTCTCCGTGTGCTTCGCAGGAAGGTGAAGCAAACACATTGAACTGAGCATGAAGAGAGAGTAGATTTGTGAAGCATCCACCGCACTCTCTGCTTTTCCCGATCTGAGCCCGGCATCAACATATGGTCAGGCAAACCGGAGACGAGGAGGAGCAAAATTGGCTGGCAAGGTCAAAACCCCTACCTGGACTCAGCCCTCCATGCCCATTGGCTCACAACAAACACTTGACCAGGATTTTACCCAACGACAGCAACAAAAGGACGTACGACCTGCATACCCAGCGGGAGCGCAAGCTCATCTAACGGCAGGGACCAAGGTGTCAGGAAACTGCCGGCGCATACCAGGCTTCGAGGGCCATTATTTGCTGATCCCGCCATAGCAGATGCTTGCAGATCTTAAGGATCGACAAAAAATTGACAAGCATATTACTACCGGATCATCTAAATGGATAACCGTGGACCCTGTCGTCTACGATTATCAAATGATCGTGTGTCAGATAACATATTAAAGCAAGCTATGTCTGTATGTTTTTACAGGGCACACGCAACTTTAACTTAAAATAAACTGTCTTCACCAACCTAACCCGATTGCTGATTGGTTGACAGGGGCCCAGATTTGACACTGGGCATTCTCAGGCGGTCGGGTTCGATAAAGTAATTCATGGGGGTATGATGAAATATAACATGAATTGTTTAAAAGAGTGAATGATGAGCTAGGTAAGAGTGTACATTGGAAGTGGATCAATTTAATGCGCGGATATTTCAAAACTTTGAGGGAAAAAACATGAAGACGAAGAATTATGCGAACCCAATCGCTAATGTTCACCTGCATATCTAAAGGATTCTTCTTTTTGTTCAGTTCAGTTCATTTTACTTGAGGAAACTAAGATATTACACTTCTGAACTCCCTAGTTGTTTCAATGAAGCGAGTTTTATTAAAAATCTGAAAATGGAAACATCAATGAGCTGCAAAAATTTTCTCAAAACCGCACAGATACACGAATTAACTGCGCTGTATAGCAGTCAGTATACGAATAATTATGCCTTCGAATACTGGTACGATCTCGGTTAGTTGAAGGAGACGAAGTGAATGCCAACTTTCACATTCAATGGACTTGGGGCAATAAAAAAACAAAAACAAACTCTACTGAAGTACAGACAGTAGAATCGTAACTCTAATAAACTGTTAGAACGGAGCCCTCAGACGATATCGGTCGAGTGACATTATGATGTATTGTGATGTACTGGTCCATTTGACGCTTAAAAGCCTTTACGGATGTAAACGTAGCGGTATCTGAAGGTAAAACATTTCAAGTCTCATTCACTCTGTCGGAAATAAGCACTTGTTGCTTGTCCAGCCTGGCGCCAGTTACAGGTAGTTTGAGTGGATGACCTAGAAAGCGGAAACCTGTCAAGACAACGCAATATGAAGTCATCGTGGGAATCCTTAACCAGCCCCACTTAATAAATTATTGTCAAGAAGAGAAACTGTTGAAAAAACGGTTAAGATGTGCTAGCGGTGGAATGAGCTGGCACGTATTGCAAGCGCACATCGATAAGTCTGTATTTTAATGCGTGCTTCGGAACCAGAAGAAGGCTCTGTGAACTAATTCCTTAATCTCCAACAGCTGGCTGCAGAGAAGGAAGATACTGAATGCCTGTATAGATAGACATCAAAAATACCGGTTAAACAGTGAGCATCGGTAGCTGGAATGAGCGAAAGAGCAGTAATTGCATGATGTGTCATATAGTAAGTGGGACAACTCAAGAAATCTCAACAGAAATTCCAAAATGCGTTTTTGTTTCGAAAAAATTAATTAAGTAGGGTTGTTAAACCGATCACCATGCGGCATAATTCAATAATAATATAGTTACCACAAGACGCCGGCTTTCGAACAAACTTTTTTTTCGTCCGCATGCAAAAACCATACTCTGTAAGAAATGACTACTTAAGTAGAATGCATTTTTTCATTGATTTTAGATGCCCTTAAAGATTTAATTATATTTCATGGAAAACATGCACAAAAATGTTCAGTCTTTTGCTCCTTCCATAAAAACTACGTCTTCTATCAAGTGTACACTCGAGGGAATTGTATAATTTGGTTTTTTTAAACTTTTCCCATTCCCGATTAATTTGGAACCCAACCTGCAGCTACACTGACTTTAAGGATTCCCAAGCTACAAGCTGTATAAGTTCCGCGTATGGAAAACCATACATTTCTCTACGCTAATAAAAGGAGACCATGTAGGGTTCATATAATTTAGCAGTGGATTTGAGCCACATTGTTCACTTTACAAACCGCAGTGGTTAATGCAGAGACATGACGTTTAATGAACGACCATTTCACGGTATTAAGAAATCTCGCAATTAGACCCTTTTTTGAAACCGAATTATACTCTTAGTTTGAGAGTAAAATCAAAAGAAGACTAAATTTCCTACCGAATGAGCAAAAGACTGAACATCTTCATTTGTGATTTCTATGAAATATAATTGAATGTTTAAGGACATCGAAAATCAATGAAAGCATGCATGCTACTTAATTAGTCGTTTTTCTACAGAGTATGGTTTTTAGATTCAGCCGAATAGAAGTTTGTTCGAAAGCCGGCGTAATGTGGCAACAGAATTTTTATAGAATTCTGCTGCATAATTATTGGTTTTCAACCCATTTTAATTAATGTTTGTGCAACGGAAACGCACTTTGTACGTTGTGCAAGGATGTTGATCGAAAGCGGAAGGTCAATCCAGTTATAATCCAGATTCGAGGGAGGAAAATTAGGGCATCCGGCGAACTAGCGCGCGAAATGAAGACATCGCCAAATGGTCGGGCTCACACGACCGAAAACTGTAAACTGGGTCAGGTTGAAAAGGAGGTTTGGGATAGGAGTTAGGTCAGGACAGCGCAAATGAACGTCAACGGGAAACCCAGCGGGACACCGGTGGGCCAAGCCAGACAAGGAAGAAGATGTCAGAATTGTTGAAGTATCCCGGCCGAAAACTGTACACTGCAGCAGGGTATGGAAAAGGGGGGAGGCGATCGAGTCCCATGCTTGTGGCCATACGGCAATGTCGCTCCCAGGTGTTTGACCGGTATGTACACACGGGTATGAGAGACACCACCGCAGTTGCATGCCTACTGGCGTCTCGATAAAGCCCTGCAGTGCGCAGAAACTCTGTTAGACGCTCGAACCTTCCCAACGAAAGCTATACGTTGGAGAGGAGGGAATTTGGACACGAAAACGAGACCGTAAGGGGAGGAAATGTACGCGCATCCCCGTGCTAAAGCTATGTGCTCGGTGAGGAAAGAAAAACGGAGGGGGGGGGGGAGTAGGTTGGTCACGAAATCCAGGCCGGACGTCGACGTGATATCCAACCGGAGTCTGCCATACCGGCACTGGACATTATTATATAAGACGCCGCAGACAAAAAAGCGAGGCTGCGAACGAAGACCGCCTCTGGCGTCCGACTTCTGCTGCGATCGACTTTGGTGATCCAATGTAAAATCCCAGACTGTCAAACCTAACTCGGGCTACAGAGCGCAAATAGGTAGACATCTATGCGAGATTGAACTGCTAAGGTTACAAGTTTGCGTAAATCAGTCCTGCCTCAATTTTTTTCAAATAGATTGTTCCTTTTTAGGAAATGACGCCCATATCCACATCATTTCTTCGCCTAAATTTGCAGAAGTAATCAATGCTTTTCAGTTGAGTGGAGGTTGATTTGCTGATTTTGATTAATGCCACCTTAAAGACAGGCAAGTATACGTCAAAACCGTTGTTCAAAGAAGATATTGACCTGAAAACAGCCATTAGACAAATCTTCGTTGACGTTTACGCAAATTAACGGATTATTTAAACGTTCCATTCAAGACATCCCACTAACAGTTTCTAAAGCTAGGGTCATGGTCTGGTTATCAAGCTCGAAGTGAAAATATTCAAGCTGGATGACTGTGTCAATTTTAAACTAAATTCAGCTAACTTATTCCTAATAATGGAGCTCCCCTTTTCATGGGGAAATAATTCGCAAACAGAAGGACTTGCAGTTGGTTTTAAATTAACATCACCAACAAAGCCAGTGTAAGTCATGTATCTTCGGTCTCAGAGAACTGACATAAAGCCAACAGACAATGGACAGGGGGAATGATAAACGCACGTTGTTAACTTTCAACCGCGCGTTCCCCCTCTTACCAGAGACCTTTATAAATGGAGTCAAGCCATGGGCCTTAATGTGCTTAGACTTTGTATCAGACAAAATATATGACCTAATATAGCACACAAAACCCATATGACATTCGCGTTTCTCAGGATGTTTAATTAATACGGTTACATTTAAGCAGATCTATGTTCCCTGGGTGTATGTGAACATATTTTGCAATCGCAATTTGCAAATGACTAGCAGCGATTTTGATGATTTTGGTATTACATATAATCCCGTATATACTTCTTACAATATCCATTGGCTGATCGACCTTTGCGATGATGTGAGACAATTTGGAGTTTTGGATAGTTTTTCGGTGATGTCATTTAAATCGCCCCTTAAATTCGTTTGCAGTTAAATCAACGGTCTAACAAACGAAGCTGCACAGCTGCTCAGACTTTATAAGTAAAGAAGCCTGTGGAGGCGCTTTGTCCCATTTTTTCGACTTTATTTTAAAAACACTTGCTGTATTTTCTTGCGAGCATGCTATCCAATTGTTAAGTGAGTTTAATCGCGTGAACCTATTTCCCTCATAAACTTTTAGTCTTTCATGATTTTATTTCCTCCAAAACTCGCCCTGACGTCCCCTATAGGTCGCATGCTGAACAAACATCCCAAAGGCTTTCTTGGTAAATATAGAGCTCCATTACCAGGTACAGGCCATTCTATGATATTAGCCCTTACAAAATTTATTCCGTTTCTACGCATGCTCTGTTAACGAAGGCTGAGAGGAAAACTAATGCCCACACAATGTATTTAATCTTAAAACCATCGACAGTATTTAGCATAGAGCCAATATGAGGCCTCGCGTTCGACTTGAAATTGACAGCACAGATAACATCGGCATAAGTCGGCAATCTCACCTCCTGAATTGCTTGCCTGTCATAAACTGACCTCAAGCCAACCAGACAGTAGACAGCACATAAGGTAAAGTTGTCAACAGCAGAGCACCACGTCGCTTAGTAGAGCCCTTTCTACGCTTGATTAAGTTACAGGTCAACATTTAATTAATTTTAACATCAGATAAATGTAAGGCATTGCCTACTAAGTAACAGCATTAAAGGTATATTAAAAGACCCATTGGAAAAATCAATGAGAGCGTCGACCTTGATGAAGCAGGTAGACGTTGAAAGTTCGAAACAACCACTGCCCTGCCTCCTACAACAGTTCACTTTCAGGAACACTTTGTCATGTGACATACTTCAAAAACCAGTGAATGCAGCACATCCCTGAATAAGGCTACATCAGCGACCAAAAGTTAAAAGTGTAGACCAAATTAAGACATATGTTATGAGTGCGCGTCATTCCTGGCATTCCTTTGCATACAAAGTTTAGAAATTGGGGACCTTGAGTGAAAAATGTCCTTGCTGTACACCGCCTTAAGCTAACACTTCGAGATGCCGAAAAAGTATTCTTCGCGATGCACGCAGTTTGAAAACGACACAGTTTATCAATGTCAGTTTAGCTCATGATTATCTGCTGTTCGTGTTCGTCTAATGGCCGCATTATTTCCCTCTCAAATCCCCTAAAAAGCTAGAAATTGTACGTTGAATCAGTAGAGAACATTGCGGTTCAATACCTGACCTCACGTTTCAAGTTCTGACGTATATTTTGGCGACGGATTGTCCCTTTAAAGTAGTTTTCGGATTTCGCTAGATGGTGAGCATAATAAATATGAGTTGGGCAGTTTTGTAATAAATTTATAGAGAACAGTAATTATATAGTTCGCAAGTGACTATTTAAATGCCTTCACCACTGTGACCTCAAGGAAGAATGATTATCTGACACTTAGTGGGCAGCAGTGATTGGAGGGTTACATTCGATTTCATTTTTAATGTGGGATGGATGCAACGGTAGGGTATACGAACCCAATTAAGTTAAGGTGGCCTGTGGACCGTGTTGCAGCAAAAGCAGAACGGAGGGCTGGTGGAATGCAAGTAAAAACAGAATATAATAAGATCTTTGTGGACATTTTTATGTTACGCTGTCATACCAGATCCAAAGTAGGGGCAATGATAACAAAGGGACAAAATGCAACTTTCAAAAATCAGCAGAAGTTGAAGTAACTGCCACCGTTAACTCTAATTTCGGTCAGGAATTCAAGAGAAGTTAACGGGAGAGTATGGGACAATATGCAATTCTCGTGTACAAAATGGTCTGCAGCATACTTCGATTGAGCTGGGTTCCTAGACCCTACCGTTGAAGGTTGAACTAACACTTCGGCGTTAGTGTTCCCCTTCCGTGATAGATGTCCCGCTCGATGCCAATGGAAGCATTCCGCTGAACCAGAAGTACTGTTCAAAAAGAAGCATGCGCAAAAGTGACAGGTCTATTCTTAAATAAATCGCAGATCACTTACGTCACAGCAATCATAATGCCAGCCATACTCACCCAAGAAATTGCATGCTATTCAATCGCTCTTACACGAACCTCTAGAAGGAACTGTCGTGGGTGGTTATTTTCTGAAAGCACTCCGACAAAGCTTTAATTTTGTACCATCAAAGATATGCTTCCTGTTTTCCCTGCCTCTACTGCACTGGGACCTGTAGTTCTCAATAAGCAAATACGTATTTATGCATTTATAGCCGATAAGAACTCTTAAGTTAACTAGGTGTTTTGTGCGGAATCTGTCGATATCAGCGGCAAGCTCAGGATCCGAAATGGAACCTCGTCAATAGTAGTGAAAATGCGATTCCCAGGTGGCATATCAAAAGAAGAGGGGGCGTTCACCGGGAGGGGTTTATTTGAGGTCCGACGTTTCGAGTAGTTTATTCGTCTACCCATCTTCAGAGACTGGGAAGTCCTGTGCACAGCTCCCCTTATAATGGCGCTCTTTGTTCAATGCGTGATCCGCCAATGCCGCCTGTGTGGCTGCATCCAACCCACATGTCACCGTGGCCTGAATCGCCCTCGTCCGCCGCGGAGATGACTGACGCTCCCGATTGTCCCGCGCCGTGACTGTCCCCGCTAAGAAGGTTCGTTAAGTCAGACAGGAGGAAGGCAAATTGGTGTGGCGGTTGACATAGCGGTCGGTGGACATCCAGTCTTCTTGCACTTGTCTTGCTGTGCGATCGCCGCCCCGGTCCACAATCTCAACGGTGTCAAAGTTGAAGATGTGTCCCATTTGCGCGGCATGGGTTGCTACCTCCGACTTTGGGTCCAACCTTCGCACGGCCAACTTATGCTCGTGCATTCGCGTTTGCAGCCGTCGACCGGTTTCCCCAACGTAGTTGCACCTTCCGCAGCTGCATTGAAGTCGGTAGACAACGGCCGACATCTCCTGCTTAGGGATGGGATCTTTTGGCCGCATCACTTGTCGGCGGATTGTTGAGTCAGGCCTGTGAGCAACACCTATTCCGAATGGCGCGAGTGATCGAGCCACGACTTCGGAGACCCCTTTAATGTACGGAATGCTCCGCCACGAGTTTGACTGACTATGCTCTTCGTTCCGTTTCTTTGGCTGCCTTCGGCTCCGTTCAATGAATGCCCGTAGTAGTGACAGGTCCTAAGATATGCATTTAGCATTCGTAGCAGATTTAGACTATGTGTTTTTGGCGGAACTCGCCGGTACCGGCGGCAAGCTCACGATCGGAAAGAGAACCTCGAGTGTAACCGGTCGCGGCTGAGTATCCAGTCTCACGTCATAGGTGTTTAAGTCATGGCCTGTACTAAAGTGATCACTTCATCAACCTCGCATATTCATTTTGAGAATCGATAATCGCCAAAACCCCATTTCCTCTCCCGCCCTCTCACTGCTGTCCCGCGCGGTGCAGTTTTCGATGTAATCTGCAATCGCCTGCAACAAATACTTGACTCCACTTTGGCCCTTGTTATGCGCACCTCCAAGTCTTATTTACCTACCACGTTTCACCCCTAAATATTGTTCCCTTATAGAACGGTTTACATTATTTTATAAAATCACAACGACCGTGCACAGAGGAACAAGAAGTCACGAAATGTTATGATAGTTGAGTTAGTGCATTATAAGTGCTCTGATGAAATGATCATTTGTTAAATCCCTAATGTAGCAGTGGGCTTTAATTTTGTGATCAGCCATACATTTGCATCTTTTGTTTAGAAATGTAAGCTTGAATAACATTAATTGCAGTGGGTATGTTTTTACACTTAAACGAATGAAACAAGAAATCATTTAAGTTATTCCGCGGATCGGTTTTCGATATTGAATGTTGCTTTCATTATAAGCAATTGTGGTTTATGTTTGTCAGTAGTCATTATCACCTCAGCGTCTCTGTTACGCCGACTTTTGTCTTGAAGTACGCTTAATATATGCATTGTAGACGGGGAATTTTGGCAAAGGCCCTGTTGACAGCTTTGTTGATTTCAGCAGTTGTTCGTTTGAGCCATGACAGTCTGGGTTTTGGTATCCAACATTGCAGATTCTTCAGAAAGTGCTTCCGCATATCTCAGAATTCGAGATAATTCACTTCGGTGATTGCGGTGAAGTCGGAAATGTCTCCAGATATGGCGAACACATTTGCACTAACATTAGTTAGGTTGCACGAGAATTCGGATTTGGTCAGAACATGGGGTCTTTGGCCAACAGTTGCCATTTTCTAAAAAATAAAAACAATTCACTTAGATTTTATCTCCACAGGCATGTTAAACTAATGTCGAAATCACGAACCACTTTCAAATAACTTAGAGTGGTCAGCGGAAAGTTCAATGCACAATTGAATGAGACCAACTGGCTTGTCGAATTTTCTTTCAGACGAAGACAAGTTGACACTTGCGGTTCTTGGTGCACAGCCAGCCTAAAGAATGTCCCAGATTTGACGCCATATACTTCGTCGTACATAAGTAGGTATACGGGTTTCATTAAATATTCAACATCTTGGCTCACATTTTGGTTAAAGGAATTTTGTGGACAAATTCTGATTTTTCCTAAAAGAGACAGGTAAGAGGGATCAACACGTCATGGGAAAAAGTGCCGATGAAAGTAAACAAATGGTATTTTATTCTGAAAAAAGCATTTTTCGACTGATTAAATGAAGTGCTGACTAAAATTTGGAAAAGCATTTTGGGATTATTTAGAATTTCTTAAGTTGAGCTGTAGTATTTATCACCATGCAACGCTACCCCGAAATATGTTATTCGCACCAGGATGCCGGTGTTTGAATGCGCCTCTCGTCACTGTCTGTGAAAAGCCCACTGGGTAAAAATATGACTAAATAATTAACTGGGATTTGCTCATAAGCTTCCGTTTATCCCATACATTTAAATATACCACATATGGTAGGTTTGACCAAATTCTGAAATGAGTTATTGTTTCAAAACGATTACTTAAGTAGCGTTGTAAGAATAATAATCGTGCAGCATAATTCAATGACAATTAATTTACATCAGGATGCCGGCTTTCGGATGGACTTCTCTCCGATGGCATGCAAAAACCGAAGTCTGTACAAGTGACTGCTTAAGTAGCATGACAGTTTCTTGTTAATTCGGATGCCTCTGAAAATGCAATCGTATTTCATCGAAAACACGCGTAAAATATTTATTCTTTTAGTCATTTGGTAGAAAGAAGGGTTTGGCTCGGTGTTCATAACCTTTTCTAGTTCCTGTCGATACACTTGAACGCAGGGTTTCAAAACTACAAGCCGTATGTTTCGCATGTATAGAAAAACATATATTAGTCTAAGATATTTATAAGAGACCAAATGGATTTCATAAAATTTAACAGTGAATTTGAGCCATATTTTAAACTTAAATGCCACATAGGTGAATGCAGTGACACATAGTTTTAGGAACGGGCAAATCATACAATGGCGAACTTTTTGAAACCCAAATATTCTCGTCCTTTTAGGATAAAACCGGAAGAAGACGTAATTTGCCATCATATTTGTAAAAAGCGATATTTTTATGCATGTCTTCGTGATTTTAAGGACATCGAAAATCGATGGGACAATTCCATGCTACTTAGGTAGTCTATTTTTGAACAATTTAAATTTTGCGTGCCACCGGAAAGACATTCGTTCGAGAGCCGGCATCCCGAGGTTACTGAATTATTAATGAATCCAACTGCACGATCGTAACTTTTATAACACTACCTAAGTAATATTTTCGAGTCGAAAACTCATTTCCAAATTTCAGCCAACATATTATGAGCTAACGTGCCTGCTATATATTGTAGAGGACTCTTGAGTATCGTCATAGCTATGGGCTTTCGGCATGCTTGAAAAGGAACGCTAATAAACGAGCAAATACGAGTCTATCAGATGAAAAGTTTGTTGGTCTTAAAAATCTTATAATTTGGACATACTTCCTTGTGATTATAAAATTTAAAAGACACATGGCTTTCTACCAAATACACACAAAAAGAAAATTGCTATGCGTATTTTCTCGCGTATGCCTAAATTAATAAATGCATCAAAAATCAAAATCGAAAAACACTCTTATTACGTAGTCATTTTTAAGGACCGATGGCAGCTTGGCGTGAATGAAAAAATTTAGGTTCCCGGCAAATAAATGTCGCAAGTACTACTTCAGGTGACAGAAGATACATTTTAAAATTTGAGCTAACATTTCTTGAAATCGGATTTTGACTGCAGTTTCAATGATTTCAGTCACGTATACATGAAGGCGTTATTAATTACATGTAAATATTAATATGAATTAAACGACTTTTTTGCCTGTTTCTTTTCCCCATGTTCTATTCTCCACAGTGGGCTTTCTGTTTGATATCGTGCATGCGTCCATAAAAATAACAGATTGAAAAGCGGCCAGTTGTATAAACAGTTGAACATTAAGCCGACTCCTAGTTGGCGCAAAGATCATTTGAGATTTCTTTCTGTTCAACTCGTTTTCGCGTATTTTCCCTCCGATGTCTATCCGTTAGATGGGACGCTGTTTATTGGCTAGAATGTACTAGTGACCGATTATACCGGCAAGCCGTTGGTTGGAAATTCATCCTTGTGAGCTCATGCGCATATGATATGAGCCAATTGAAAGCGCTCCTTAGGAACTATCGCTATTGAAAATTAGACATTAACAGCGACTAAATAAGACGTAGAAGTCGGATGAGGTTGAACCTTACTAATACCACACATATAAAGTGTAATCACTTATCGGTGTGTTCACAACTAACCGCATGTGAGTAAGCAGGTTCCATATAGGATACCTAACAGAATATAAAATCTCCCGAATATTAATAAGGATATTAAGTGCGACAATAACACCTACACAATTGGCATTATTGTTGCTGAAAATGAGCTATTCTGTTCCGCGGAGCTTTCGTGATTCTCGCCGTCTTCGTGTGTAAAATGCGAAAGCAACTGCTTGTTAGTCGGCATACATAAACAGTAGGTGTGACTATCTCATGAAATGTCAACCGAAATTACGAAATGAGTTTTTGCTTCGAAAATATTAATTTGGTAGGTTTGTAAAACTAATCATCACGAAGCATAATCCTATAGTAATTCAGTTATTTCAGGATGCCAGCTTTCGAACTAACTTCTTTGCAAGTGCATGAAAAATTATACTATGTGAAAGATGACTACTTAATCAGCAAGCAGTTTTCTCATTCATTTTTGATGTCTTTAAACATTCAATCATTGTTCATAGAAAAAAAATAACTAAACATGTTCATTCTTTCACTCATTCGGTAGACAATTACGTCTTATTCCAATAATACACTCAATGGAAGGGTATCACTCAGTCTTAGAAAGTTTATAATTGTTGGATTTTTAATACCATGCAATGGCCGTTCATAAAACGTCATTTCTCTGCATCTGCCAAAGTGGCTTGTAATGCTAACAATATGGCTAAACTCCACTGTTAAATTATATAAACAACACATGTGAAGTGTAATAATTCGTCGGTGCGTTCACGACTAACCGCATTTAAGTAAGCAGGTCCCGTGTAAGATATACAGCAAAATATAAAATCTCCCGAGTATCAGTGAGGTTATGTAGTGTCAAAATAGCATCACACAATCGGCATTATCGTTTCTGAAAATTTTGCCGTTCCGTTCCGCTGAACTTCCGTGATTTCTCGGGCCTTCGGGGGTAAAATTACCCAGCAACTGATTGTTAGCCGCCATGCGTACGCAGTAAGTGGGCTATCTCAAGAAGTGTCAACCGAAATTACGAAATGCGTTTTCGCTTCGAAAATATCGATTAAGTAGCGTTGTAAAACTAATCGTCATGCAGCATTATTCTATAATAATTCAGTTACTACAGGCTGCTGGCCTTCGAACGAACTTTGTACCAAGTTCATGCAAAAATATGCTCTGCAAAGAATGACTTCTCGAGCAGCATTCAGTTTTTTCATTGATTCCCGATGTTCTTAAACATTTAAGCATATTTTTTTAGAAAAAATGAACAGAAATATTCATTTTTTTACTCAGTCGATAGAAAATGACGTCCTCTTCCAATTATACGCTTAATAGAATGGTATAGTTCGGTTTTAAAAAGTTTCTAATCGTGGGATATATAATGCCGTGAAATGGCCGTTCATAAAACGTAATGCAGCTGCATTTATAAATGCGGCTTGTAAAGCTAACAATATTGCTCAAATCTACTATTTAATTATATAAACACCATATAGTCTCCCCTTAATACTGCAGAGAAATGTATGGTTTTCAGCACGCAGAAAATATACGGCTTGCACTTTGGAAACTCTGAATGCAAGTGTCACGGCAGAACGGGTTCAGAATTATTCAGGAATTGGAGAAGTTTGTGAAGACCGAATTTTACCCTTCTTTCGAGTGTAAAATTGCAAGAAGACGTCATTTGCCCCCGAATGAGCAAAAGAATGAATATTTGTTTGCACGTTTTCCATGAAATACAATTTTATGGGCATCGAAAATCAGTAATACAAATGCATGCTACGTGAGTAGACGTTCTTGACTGTGTATAGATTTATTATGTGGCCGGAAAAAAGCTCGTTCGAAAGCTAAAATCCCGAAATAACTGAATTACTATAGGATTATGTTGCGCGATGGTTGGTTCTACAACCCTACTTAATTAATATTTTCGAAACGAAAACGCATTTCGAAATTTCTGTTGACATTTCATGAGTTTGCCCAACTGCGGGACGGCATGACCGACGGGATCTTAAATGGGCAACTCGGCAGTCCTTGCTGGAAATGCGAACCCATAACAAATGTCAGTATTCAGAGTGTTACGGCAGGTCAGTGTGCGTTTCACGTCGCGTCAAATTGGGACCCACGCCTCCTAATCCCATTATGTTGGTATACCAAGTCCATTTTAGTGTCCGTCTTGGACCAGGGTGTATGTCGGGACATCTGTTTGTAGGTTTTTTCCTATCCAACCACCTGCGCCCTCTCAGGCTTCCGGTTTCCTCGACTCCGTCTTGAAACCGAGTCCAGGTGAGGCAGAAGAAGAGAGTTCGTTAGATTATGCGCATATCTAATATCACTGCAATCACAGTCACGCACAAGTCACCGTTCCTGCTCTCACCCTGCTGTGAAGCAAGGACGGTGAACTGACCACGGCTAAATCCTACTCGACGAAATAGAACCTGCTATTGAACAAGTCTGCTGTACGCAACATCTGACTGTTGAGTAGTTTTTGTAGAGTTCGTCCGAATTAAGAATGATTTTCGCGCTCTCATGAAATGTTTGATGAGGAAAGGAATAAACGTTCAGTGCGAGTGAATTATGAAGTAGGGTATCTTAAGTGTGCACACCAGATCATCGGGAACGATTCTCTGCTTTAATGTGCTGCACAATGACTAGGAAGTCAAGTAGTTAGGCTCAGACATCTGTTATGAATTTAGTTAATCTTGATCTTTTCTTCAGATGCCACCCTTCTTATTGCGCGACGTTGGATGTGACCACAACCAAGTGCACCGCAGCTTATTTATTTCCGTTAAACAACCTTATTCTTCAGCCGAGTGCTAATAATTAAAGATCCGAAACAGAACATTCGCGGATAGTAATCGAAGGTACGCTCTATTTTAGTCCAATATTCTTTCAGCTCAAGGCGTGTGTTAGACGGGCGCTTTATTTCGCATTTGTGAGTACTTCTGACTTTGCGACGTAAAGTTCTTTTCGTGTCAAAATAAGGTCCCAATAACTGATTTATCTCTACCAATAATAGCTGCACGAAGGCAATGTTATGTGCATTAAAATACTTAATTGGTAATTAGTATATGGTCTTTCACATACTTCGATAGATTATATTGCCGATTCGCAGTCTTAAATTTATTGTCGTTAAGTTTTGGTCATAAACCATTCCATGCTTTATTATATTTATAACTATTCGTCGATATTATGGTCAGTCCATTTTTGGAACTGGGAGTGCATGAGCACTTCTGACGTCTTCGTGTACTGTTCACACACAGGATTAGTCGCATCGCCGCCAAGTTAAATGCACTTTTACGAAGAAGGAATCAACAGGAAAGTGCTGCTTGCGTCAAAATACACAATTCTTTAACTACTCCACAAAAACTTTAGCGCCTCATTTGGAAAGTGCCATTCGGAATTTTCGGCAAAAGGTACAGTACCTGTGCTAACTCATGAAATGTCACGAATTAACACAGGTTAACGACTTTAACGCAAAATCGGTAAACTCTACGGCTCTCAAAGTCTGACAGCGGAAAATAAACGATGTTTCAAAGAAATAAAGCAAAGTTTGGTTAAGAAAATCTTATTTACTAAGATAAAAAAAATAGTTTTCGAAAAAAGTCACATTTTCGAGAAACGCCTATATTACAACCAAGTTAATAAAGGCTACGTATGAGGACGTATAAAGGAGGAGGGCGCATAAAAGGTCAAAAATAATTAAGGACAGAAACAGATACAAAAAATAGTACTTTGTAGATTGTCCATTCGAATTAATAACAGCAGAAAGTCTGTCCGACATAGACGTGACAAGGTTATCTATGGTGGATTGTAAAATGTATTTATTGAGTATGAAATCCAATTTCTCCTGCATTGAAAGAGTCTTCTTAGCTTTGTGCCAATTCCTTTTGACTATTCCAAAAAGATTTTCGATGGGATTCAAAGCACGCAAGGGCAAATGAGTTTGCATAAAAAGGCGCATCTAGCACGGGAACAGTCCAAGTCTCATTTACTGTATTTTTGTCTCTTTATACGCAAGTTAGTGTGCCACGAATGGCGGTAAAGTATGTTGACCCGCAAATATACGGCCATAGATACTTCGAAAACAATGAATCATGGGGCGGCAAGACTTTGCTGGGCATAGTTCAGAATGAAAGGGATGGACAACGTCGAAAAAAATATGATCAAGAATGAGAAAAAGGATTAAGCTTTACTTCGAAAGTATGGTCTAAAATTTTTATCGAAGGGGCTCAATTAACTGTGGTTAAAATAGGTTTTAATAAATAACCCCTGTGTCAGAAAGGTTTATACAAAAACGAAAGCTGTGGCGAGGACAATTCAAGTCTCATTTTCGGTATTGCTGTCTCTTTACGCGCACGATACGGTGCCAAGAATGACAATGCAGAATAGTAATAATAGATGTTTATTATTTATTATTAAAAACGCCTGGGGGTCACATCATAACAAGTACATATGGATTTATAAATGAATTTTTGAACAGGTGGACAGAATCTCCAGGGCATCCAGTTCATGCTTTTTTAATAATCAGTTTGGTCAGGAAAGTAATTAGCGAGCAGTGAAAAACGCCTTTACCTCATAAATAAAATGAATGAGATTGGATTAACTTTAAAGGAGAAAAAAAATGTCGCTCATGAAAGGATAAAAATGCGGACAGGACCGGCCTGCATATGGCAGTGTTTAACAAATTACGTACGGTCATCTTCAGGGCAGAAATAGATGTGAGCCATGCGGGATAAGTATACGGGTCAGACAGGTCTGGCCCGCATGTAGTAGTGTATAACAGACATCGTCATGGCAGAAAAATCACTCATGAAAGGGCAGGTATGTGGGGCAGACAGGACTGGCCTGTGCACGATAGCGTATAAGAGCTTCGATGCGGACATCGTCAAGGCAGAATTCTTACACCGCATGAGGCTATTCGCGTCAAAATGGCGAGACGCGATGGGCCACAGCCCGCTTCGAGTCCAGGCGAGGAGTGGACAGGGGAGATACGATCATGGGGTATTTCGCAGACCGACCAAACTACTAGTAGACGGCGATCGTGATCGTCGACAGACCGCATGCGGTCGAAATAAAATGACATTTAGAACCGCAAAAATCCTCGTTGCGGGAGAGAAGTAGAAACAGTAGGTTTGATGGCCAATAAAAAACAGGGGAGCCGTAAATAAAAGTGAGGGTTTTCACATGATCTACCATTAAATCCCAGAGGGCCTCTTTTCACATTCAGTAAGTTGAATGCTCAGGAATGAAATCGCCAATAATGACTTTTCACTTTCGGCTGTAAGGTGTTTACGCAATTTCGACTTGAATGCCGATAACTTAGGCGATGACCTAAGTTCTAATGAAAGATTATTCCAAAGTGATGCAAATTTGTATTCAGAAAAGAGGGACCGTTTAGATGCACTACAAAGAGACGGCAAAATCACCAAGGAGGGGTTACGCGTGGAATATGATCGATCTCTCAGAGTGAGAGTGTCAATGCGCGAAAGATTTGAGCTCGAGGTAAAGCGAAAAAGGAGGCAAAGGCCAACGTCGAGGCTTAGAGTTCGCCAGCTGACATCTCTGAGTATAAGAAACACCGGATGCATCTTGAGAGAATTGTTTCCAAACGGAAACCCTCCGGATATTTCCGATTTTATTATGGTCACGGGTGTTCATTAAACCAAAGAAGGGACAGCAGTACCCGAGGACAGGAAAAAAGAACATTTTACAAAGTCTCCGTTTAATTTTCAGAAGGAAAAAAAATTATGTGATATGAATCCACATATCTGCATGACATGATAAAACAAGCTTGTTTGTATAACTTAAAACCAGGTCCTTTATGGTGAAATATTCTGAAAGTGTGGTTTTCTGGAAAATTATGGGACAGGAGCAAAAGACATGAAACTACACTTGGATGATGAAAACTCCACCTGCCATGTTGAAGCCCATCTGCCTAAGCATAATAAATCGGCATTAATTTTTTCAACACAAACGTTTGCGGTGTCCTAAGGATATGAGCAAACACACTTGAGGTCATCGGCTTATATAAAAGATTGCGAATTTCCGATTTCAGTCGAAATATCACTGATGAGAAGAAGGACGAGTAGCGGATCAAGAACCGTGCCCTGAATTCCGTCATTTCTGATCCAGTGAGGTATTTAGCACCTACTACCAACCACGACTTTCTGGTAAGGATTGCATAGATAGGCCCGATGAAGTCGATTAGACGCAACCGGATGTCGAGAACATCCAATTTTACTAAAAGTCCTCTATGGGGTACCTTGTCAAAGGCTTTGATAAGATCAAAGTAGATATACCTGCTGTTCATTATGAAAAGAAGTGAATAGATTAAGAAGTGTAAAGTGGCATGTTTTTAAGGATCGTTCAGGCTAAAAACCCATTCTGATTCGAACTCAGAGGCAAGGATTTCATTAAAAATCAGTCTTTCAGGATAATTACCCTGAGACGTCTCAATAGTTATTAACACCGGATTGAGATCCAGATTTTAAGACCGGAATAATGATTGACGTCCTCCATGTTTCCGGAAAAAATCCGTTTGAAATATAAACTAAATAAATGACTAAACGATATGGGAATGTCGGATGCCTTTTGGATAATCGGAGTTGGAATCTCGTCTGTTCCCGAGCAGTGTGAGTTTTTCAAACGGCTTATTTGTTTTTAACAATAGCTGAGGAGACATCGATTGTACTCCGTGTCCTATCTGAAAGTTAACGAAAGAAAGGGACTGGTTTGGACTCAGTAGTAAGGTGCTTTACAAAGAAAGCACTCAGAAACGCCGCCTCTTCAGTGTCATCGATGAGGAAGATCTTGTTATCGTTTAGTAGGGGTGGAAGTTTGTGACCACGCTTAGAGGAAGACGGATGACGGAAGACCTTAGCGAGGATTTGCCAGAGTTCGGATTATTGAGAGCATGTGGTTCTCCTTGCCTATCGAATAAGTCACGAATATCCTGTTTCAACTATTTTAGTCTGTTACGAAGAAAATGGGGAAGAAGGGAATACGAGGAATTAAACTTGAGATATCAACGCGGCGCAAACTCTATGATTCCTTGGGACAAACTGGATATTATGTCACAAAGAACGGTTGAATAACGACAGGATAGAAAGCCATATCAATCTAATGACGCAATATAGTTATTTATTAAGTCGTTATTCACACAACCGTAATTTACGCAAGTCAGATTTTTTCTGAGTTTTTTTGAACAGACAAGCGGCAGGCAATAATGAATTAATACGCAATCACTATCAAAAAGGTCCTTTTTGAGAGCAAAGAAGTGGTGCAATGTCATTGATAAAGATTAGATCTAAAATGTGATTATCTTTTATTGGAGGGCGCACAAATTAAGGCCAGTTGGCAAAATTAACAATATCTTGGAAGGGCTGGAATCCATAAGGACAAATATTGAAAACGTAGTCTATTTCAGGAAGGTTAAAATCCACAGTGATTGTTTACACACCTAAAGTAATTTCAAGATTTCGCAGAGTTATGAATCACTACTGGCTGAAGAGGTTGGGGGATTGTAGGCACAGCCAATAATTGCCTTTCTTTTCGGCGTGAGAATAACAGATGCAGATCAGAGGTTTCCCGTGAATGAGGAGACATCCAGGTAATAGGGAGAGTGCTTTAGGTAGGACCTAAGATAAAGAAGACAAACGCCCCCACGCCTATTCGTGCGGTCGTAGCGGTTAAAATCGAAGTCATCTATAAGAAGGACGGATTCAGCAATTAGAAAATGGATTCGAGATTCTGTTATGCATATAATATCAGGCGTCATTTCGAGAGCAATCACTCTGATTACGGCCATCTTGTTTATAACAGACCCGGTATTCAGTTATATAGTATCTAGTGTGTTTCGAACAGCATCGCTATTGCCGTCGGTATTAAGAAAAAAAATTTGGAGGTAAATATGTAAGCTGTGAATTAATGATGCTTGGAGAATAAGTACTAGTTAGTCTAGAGATTTGACGTACGGGGAGTCAGCAAGAGAAGGCTGAGCATGAGACCTAAAGGATATGGGGTATAGTTTTCGAGCATAGGAATGCTAGGGAGCTAGAACAGGGATAGGCTTGTTAGTAGTTAAATTGTGAAGGAGGAGGAGGAGGGAGACTAGAAGGAAAGTAGAGGCTGGTGGGGTAGGGTAGGCAGCTATAAGAATAAAAATAGTGGGAAACCAGGTGTAGGTTGGAAGTCAAAGGAGTTAGGTTGACTTACCTGAGAGCAATTGGCCTTAAGTGGTGGGAAGCCTGAACTAGATTGGGGCATAAATGACTTAAGGCAATTCACGCATGAATTATTTGCTTGATATGTAGTAGGGTTTTGGTAAGTAACAGGTACGCAGGACAGAGAATTATTTGAGGATATAATTAGAGTTGTGGGGTTTGTAGACGTGCTGGGCTGTAAAGACTTGATAGATCTAACAGAAGGCGGCGGACCCCCAAATGGAACTGTGTTATCTTTCTTTTGAGTCGGAGTCTGATCCAGTTTGGAGTCTCACCGTTCTGACGCCAAGCCACAGGTCACTTAACAGGGTAACAGTAACTTACCCTGTTGAACAGGGTAAGTTATCGGTCTAGTTGATGTAGACGGATTTTCATGCGTCTTAGCGGGGCTATCCGGAGGATAAGAAACGGCCATTGGGGCTGCTGCTGCTGCTATTTTAGGGGCAGGCAAATTCGTCAAGTTGCCTGAGTGAGATGGAGATTTAGGAGTAAGGGGGGGAAGGGAGTCAGATGTCGCAGGTGTAGGATCAGCTGAATCCTCACGTCCACTTGTATTATGACCGAGTTGGTGAGCATCAGAAAGAGAAGCAGTGGGTCTACGTGAAAAGAGATACCCGATTCTACGCTTCATAGGAGTAAGATCATGACAAAGGAAAGATTTTGCATTTTCCAGGTACGCAGTGACACGATCTCGATGGGCAAGGATTGTGTCAACCTCGATTGATGAAAATAATTTGACTAGGACGGATGAATTTTTGCTAGGGGAGGACAAGCGTTTAGCATCGATTATTTTGTAGTTGAAACCACACGGATACAGGAAATTGGCCGAGCTAATCGAAGAACATTATTCGACAAGCAAAGGCTGGGGAAAGACACCTAAAGTATGTGGAGATATAGTTTTCGAGCATTGGTATGCTAGGGGAGTTCGAGCAGGGATAGGCTTGTTGGTAGTTAAATTGTGGAGGAGGAGGAGGAGGAGGGCGCGGGAGTCTAGGAGGAAGGTAGAGTCTGGCGTTGTGGGGTAGGCAGCTATACGAATAAAATGGCTGGAAACCAGGTCTAGATTGGAAGTTAAAGGAGTTAGATTGACTTATGCGGGAACAGTTGGCCTTCAGTGATAGGAACCCTATGCTGGGTTGGGAGAGTAAAGGCTGAGAGTGATTCACGTAGTCGGTATTCGAGACAGAAAATTATTTGGGGGTATAATTGGTGCTACGGGCTTTATAGACGACATCGGTTGTAAAGGCTTATTAGATCTTATATGAGGTTGTATACCACTGAATGGAGTTATGCTATCTTTATTTTGGGTAAGAATCGGATTCCGTTTTTGGATCACTTCTTTCTGACGTCATGCCCCAGGTGACTTAAATGGAGAACGTGGTGGACCCTGATGAAGTGGGAAAGCTAGCGGTCCAGCTAATTTTCATGCATCCTAGAAAGGCTATCAGGAAGAAGAGGGAAGACAGCACAGGCTAATGCTAATCTGGAGGCAGGCGAAAATGTTAAGTGGTTTGAGTGAGAGGGAGATGTAAGAGTAAGGCGAAGGTGGGAGTCAGATTCCGCTCTTGTATTATGACAGAGTTGGTGAGCATTTGGCCGAGCTAATGAGGGTTTACGTGAGAAAAGAGACTCAATTCTACGCTCCATGGGAGAAAGATCATGAAAATGGAAAACTTCCGCGTTTTGCAGACACGGAAAAACACGATGTCTGTTAAGACGTTTGCCTTTGCGCAGATTAGCAAAGCTAAAAAAGGAAATGATAACCGGCAGTTATAAATGAATAGGCCTGTATTTAAAGAAATTTGATGAAAAACCAGAGGCCAAAACCTTTATGTTTCTTAGACAAAAAATTAAAAATAATGTCGGTAAGAAACGGGAAAGGCCCCTTAAGCATCTGCGGCATACAAAAAATACATATTATACTTATTTAAATAGGTTTTAGTGCGACACGATTACTTCTGTTTGGTGTTTCATTGTTCAAGGATGGATCGTCTGTTGTAGACGGCCTGGGGCATTCTCTTCAAAGGCCTCAGCTCCGAGAATTGAGAAGCGGTCACTGTAGACACTTAATGTGGCCAGATGTGGTTGCGTACCCCACCTGAAGTAAACAAACCCCAGTCACCTACAATGCCGGAGCGGTGGTAATTGGGGTTTTTACGGGTGGGGCCGGACAACGTACAGGCCACGAAGTCAAGTAATTATGTCCAAAAGAAAAGTTGTTGGGAATACGCAGTTGTACTTCGAGTGGTTAAGAGGTAGTTACCTTACCCCTAACCCTAACCTCTAACTCTAACCCTCAACCCCAACAGTATTGTGTCCACCCGAAAAGCGAATTTATCAATTATCTATACTTACTCTGCCATTCCTCTATTCATACAAAGGTCCCGCACATAATACCCCTATTACAACCTTCCTCGTAAGACAGGCACTTTTGGCTGGTCGTTTGCGTTTGGAGTCCTTCACCCGATCGTTGACATAATTTTATCCACTTATATTCAAATTTAATATGCTGATATGTCGAAAGTCACAGCACATGGGTGGGAGACTTCGAAACCACTAGTTCAGAATGGACGGGAAGAGAAACATCATTCAGAATTTGACTAGCAGATTTCTTGATCGTTTTCAATTGTCGCCTTATGATAACGTGGACTACAAAGTCATAAAAAACACAACGGCAGAAGAAGGCATCCGGAGGACACGTATAAATGTCGATATATCATTTTGGGAAAAGCGGAAAAAAGGACAGGAGAGAAATGAAGGATGAGAGAGAGAGAGAGAGAATGCAAGCATTTATGAATCGCCTGATTGAGGGTTGAGGAGAAAAGTAGGGAGGCGAACGATAAATGTAATAGACGAGTTTACGAATTTTAGCGACGGCAGATTAACACAAGGTACCTGTAAGGGTAACCACTTTGAGAAGAATGTTCAAGGATTCATGCGGGAGGGAGAATCGCAGTCGGCGCACATATGAACCTGCATTTCTGTCTGGTTACATAATAGACAGCGTCAGGAATGGCAATGCAGAATGCTCATATGCCGACGTACGGTTAGAGATAAGTCGAAAGCCACAGCGCATGGGGCGGAGGGACGTCGCAGCAATTAGTTCAGAATGGAATGAATGGACAGCGTCACTGAGAATTCGACCGGCAGATTGCTTTAGGGTTTTGAAATATCGTTATACGATGATATCGTCTAAAAGAGCATAAAATTTCCGGCAGCAGAAATGATTATTCGGAAGAGAAACTTAAAATTTAGCATGCCCTCTTTAAGTAAAACAGGAAAAATGACAGAAGAACAAGATAAAAAGAGATAAAGAATGCATCTATAAATCTCCAGATTGAGGGCTGAAGTGTATGGTAGGAATTTAAACGACGGATGTGATAATGAAGTCCGCAAACTTTAGTGAAAAGGACTCGGTATGGAGGAAAAACGGAAGATGTAATGTCAGGTTAGCAATGAAATACCTGAAATAGCATAACTGATTGGTATGAATGTCCTAGGATTCAGTACTGGGAAAAGGGTCGCAGTCGGAAGGCGTCGTGAACTGATTTCTGATTTTTCAGTATGAAACAAATTTCCAAAGACCATGATATGACGGGGTTAAGGCCATCTTTCAAAAACCGGGGACGTGCCTGATCTTTAAGAGCCTAACCAAGCAACGTACCGGCCGCAGAATTAACAGGCGGACAGTCACTTGTCGATCCGAAATCATCAGTGCTAAGGGTAAAGGGTTGACGGAATAAGATGGAACCTTGTAGAACACCTAAGCTACTAAGAAGAACAGTAGATTTCCGCTTGCCGAATCGGACACATTGACTGCGGAAGTAAAATAATCTTCAAGCCAAGAAACAGCCCAGAAGGATATCCGCACACTAATGTAATAGTGAGGGAGAAATGACGCGGAGCAACCAAGAAATGCACATGCGTACGCAGAACATGGGTAGAATAGACCTCAAGAGCAACAGCACCCAGGGGTCGACGACTTATCCTTATGCCCTCTCTATTGCCTGCTGGCATTAGGTCAGTTTATGCCAAGCAAATACGTCGAGACTTAAAATGGACGACTTACGCCGATGTCATTTGTGCCTAGGTGGTGAGGTTTGAGTACACTCAAGAAGCTCAATTTCACCTCGAATCCTATGCTGCATCAATGGGATCTGGTGATTATTTTGTGAAGTGTCGTCCTCCTCAAACTATTTCTTTCAGGGAGGAAATGTCTTCGACCCCCTAAGGATTAAACTCGAGGTACCAAGTTTCGACTTAGAAAGATCTTGTTTCCCATAGCCGCCAGTCACAACATTTGTCTTGATGAGTTCTCAACCTTCACTCATGATCACTGGTATAAGAGAAAGATGCTGTATTTACCGGTTTTGTCAGTAATCACACAAAAAGACATATGGCACCACCTGTCTCTTCATTCTATTCAACTCGAATCACTCTTTAGGAGATCCATTATCCATTCAAGATCACTGATTTATCCAATATTGAAATTTGCTAGACAGTGTCCTGCATTTTCCTGATGCTGGGACTGACCTAATTGCGGCTTGTGGCTTGATCGGGGATACAGAGGTCTCTGCTAAAGGAGAGGGGGTGCTTTACAATTGGCAACCTAACCTAAGGTGCTGTCTCCTATCTGCTGACATGAGGTCAGTTTATGCCAAGCAGGCTGAGAGCGTCCTAGAATCCCTTGCCCATATCTGGCTGTCAAGAGTTTTCAACTTGCCGTCAGCTACTACACGCTCAGTAATTCTCTGAGTGGGTCATTCTGCCTACCTCTAATGCTGATTTGTATTAGGCAGTGTTTTGCATTTTCTGATGTCGAGATGTCAGGGGTGGAGAGGGTTATACTAATTGACTAGGTGATCGACTGTTGAAAAAATAGCCTTGTGCGCTCTCTGCTGACATCGGGTCAGTGTATGCAGAGCAATCACTTCGAGACTATACATTCAGAACTAACACTGGTGTTTCAAAAGAAGAGTGGGCGTTCACCGGGAGGGGTTTATTTGAGATCCGACGTTTCGGGTAGTTTACTCGTCTACCCATCTTCAGGGACTGGGAGGTCCTGTGCACAGCACTCCTTATTATGGCGCCCTTTGTCCAATGCGTGATCCGCCAATGCCGCCTGTGTGACTGCATCCAACCCGCATGTCACCGTGACCTGAATCGCTCCCGTCGGCCGCGGTGAGGACTGACGGCCCCGATTGTCCCGCGCCGTGACTGTCCCCCGCTAGGAGGGTTCGTAAAGTCAGATAAAGGGGAGGCAAATTGATGTGGCGGTTAACAGAGCGGTCGGTGGACATCCAGGCTTCTTGCACTTGCCTTGCAGTGTGGTCGCTGCCCCGGTCCACAATCTCAACGGCGTCAAAGTTGAAGAAGTGTCCCATTTGCGCGGCATGGGCTGCTACCTCCGACTTTGGGTCAACCTTCGCACGGCCATTGGAGAACACATTGCTAGCATTGCGACGAAAGAAACGTGCAAACAGAGATGCGGATTAATCGATAAAGTTCATGACACTGCAGACCGCACAAGACCAGGAAACCGAACAAACGATAGTACATAACCTCTCGTCAAAACAACTTACTGTGACCCAAACAAAAGTTCTACAACGTGGATCTGGTTTTAACACAACTGACGCCGACCCGGTTACCTTCATTGCTTCTTTCGAATCAGTGCTTCGCCAAACCGGCGCCACAGACGAGGTAAAGGACCTCCTTCGACATCAAGTCTCTTCACTTCTCATGTCGCACCGGAAAACCCATTCCCTGCTAAGAGATGAACAAAAGGCCCTAAGGGAGCTCTGCGGTTTTGAAATATCGTTATATGATGATATCGTCCAAAAGGGCATAAAATCACCGACAGCAGAAGCGAGTATTCGGAGGAGACATTTTAAAATGAACATGTCTTCTTTCAACAAGGCAGGAAAAATGACATGAGAACAGGATAAACCTAGAGGAAGAATGCATCTATGAATCTCCAGATCGAGGGCTGAAGTGTATGGTTGGAATTTAAACGACGGGTGTGATAAAGAAATCCGCAAACTTTGGTGAAAAGGGTCTCAATATGGAGAAAAACGAAAGATTTGATATCAGGATAGCAATAAGATGCCTGAAATAGTATACCCGATTGATATGAATGTCCTGGGATTCAGAATTGGGAAACGGTAGCAACCGGAAGACGACCTGAACTGATTTCTGACTTTTCAGTATGATACCATTTTCCAACGATCCAGGTCATCCTTCAAAAACTGGAGACGTGTCTGATCTTTAAGAGCGTAACCAAGAATCGTATCGGCCACACAACTAACAGGCGGGCAGTCACTTGTCGATCCCAAATGATCAGTGTTAAGAGTGAAGTTGATGGGATAAGATGAAACCTTGTAGAACGCCTCAGTTACTAGGAAGAACAGCAGATTTCCGCCTGACGGATTGGACAACTTGAGTGCGGAAGTAAAATAATCTCCAAGCCAAGAAACTGCTTAGCCAGGATAGGTGCACTCGAATGTAGTGGTTAGTAGAAGATGGCGCGGAACAGTACTAAAGTTAGAGCAGTCAAGAAATGCACATGCGTACTCAGGGTAGGACCACAAGCGGAACAGCATTCAGGGTACTACACTTGGCATTATATGCTAATTGTATAGGATAGGAAAAATTGGAAAATAATGGCTTTATAATATCGAAGGTAACCTAAGATTCTATGATGCAAATGAGCAAGAAGATGGTCGAAAAGATTTAGGGCTACATTTCAGCAACAAGTCTGTTTCTTGCTACATTCGATGCATCGGGGATCTTGGACACCACGAAAGACATGTTATTAAGGTGTGTCAAAACGGCGGATATGGAAGACAGCAAGATTTAAGGAGAAATGCTGAGACGGCATCCATCCCGGTAACTGTTGATCCGCAAACCAGTGTAAAGTGTTTCTTTACCGTTGCCAGAGACACAGGTGGGCAGATGCATGATAGTAGGGAAATGTCGTCCAAAGGAAAATGGGAGTCATTTGACTCACGATAAAAATTTTGCTTAAGGAGTCTAAATCCGCACCCGCGTGTGTCCCTGTGACACGTTGGTCAATAAGCCGCTTAATATTTCTCCAAATGTTAGCAGACGAAGAAGGAAAGGAAGGGAAGGAGGAAGAAGCAAAAAGCTGGCCAGCAAACAGATCGATCAGTCTGCTGAGGGGTAATTTTCTCAAAAGGCTAAATTAGGCCTAGTTCTTACAGGAGTTTCTTTTTACGCTTTAGGAACGTTAGATAGAGAGAAAAAGTTATGCCAGATTTTACCATAACAGTATAAAGCAAATTGCGGCCTGTGGCATGATCAGGGGTAGACAGGGCGCTACGAAGCGCAGGGGTGGTCTGCCGTTGACAACTTATCCTTATGCGTTGTCTATTGTCTGCTGGCATTAGGCCAGTTTATGCCAAGCAAGCACAACGGGACTTGAAATGGACGACCTACGCCAATGTCATTTGTGCCTAGGTGGTGTGGTTTGCGTTCACTCAAGGAGCACGATTTCATCGTAAATCGTATGTTGCATCAATGGTAGACGGGGCTGTGCCAATAAAGGGGCTGTTCCGGGCTTGACAAATGATCTTTATGCACTCTCTATTGTCTGCTGGCATTAGGTCAGTTTATGCCAAGAGAACATATCTAGACTTGAAATGGACGACTTGCGTTTGCTTGAGAAGCTTAATTTCACCGTAAATCCTATGATGCATCAATGGGATCTGGGGGTTTTGCGTGAAGTTTCGTCTAACTCAAACTACTTGTTTCATGGAGGAAATGTCTTCGACTCCCCAAAGATTAAACTCAAGGTACTAAATTACTACTTAAAAAGATTTTGCTCCCCACAGCCGCCAGTTGCAATACTTGTCTTAATTAATTCTCAACTTTCACTCATGGTCACTGGTATAGGAAAACTATGCTGTATTTGCCGGTCACACAAGAAGACATATAGCGCCACTTGCCTCTTCGTTATGTCCAACCTGAATTAATCTTTAGGATATCCAATATCCAGTCAAGAGCATTGATTTATTCAATACCGACATTTATTTGACAGTGTCCTGTATTTTTCTGCTGCCGAGACTGAGCTCATTGCGGCTTTTGGCTTGATCGGGGATACAGAGGTCTCCGCTAAAAGATGCGATGCTCTACGGTTGACAATCTAACCTTAGATGCTGTCTTTTGTGTGCTGACATGAGGTCAGTTTATGCCAAGCAGGCTGAGAACGAATATCCTAGGATCGCTTGCCCCTGTCTGACTGTCTAGAGCATTCTACTTGCCGTTAGCTTCTACACGCTCAGTGATTCTCTGAGTGGGTCATTCTGCCTACCTCTAATTCGGATTTGTATTAGGCAGTGCCTTGAATTTTCCTGATGCCGACATGTCAAGTGTGGAGAGTTTTATACTAATAAACGGGGTGACCTAGTGTTAACAAAATAGCCTTTTGCGCTGTCTGCTGACATGAGGTCAGTGTACGCAAAGAAATCACCTCGAGACTTTACATTCAGAACTAACGCTGGTGTTACTCGTACTGTCTATTTATAATAAATTTTAAGACCTTATATTTATGGATAAGTGAGATGTATATGTAAATTACCTTCAGCAGTTTTAAGGAGCAAATACTTTGTGGGATCGTGTCACGAACGTAATTTTCCTCTCAGGTTTCGTTAACAGCGCAAGCGTAGAGTTGGAATAAATATTTGAAAGGTCTTTTGACACAAAGGAGTCTAAACGTATCAACGCAACTTCGTTTTGAACAAGAGAATGCTTAGGATATCTGATCAAAATGTGATCAAGAGGGAAGTCAGTGCAATTATTGAACGATACAACATCATCCAAATCAAAAGACTGCATACAGCAGAGATCTTCTATTACAACACCCAAAATTCCATGCGGACACGTTTATTGATCAGTTGATATGACTGTGAACGGTTTGTAGCGACGATTCAGAAATAAACACCCAAAAATGCATCGAGGAATCAAAACCGTCTCACATCACTATGTTCGTGGATCAAGCAAGGGATGTTGTAAACAACATCCGCGGAATTACATAAAATTTTAGAGTCGACAACAAAATTATCTAAAAGAGTGCATGCAAGATTGCTGCACGATAGTTTCGAATTTAGAGGCAGAATATTGCATCCTTGCGCTAAATTTCCCCATATCTACTTGTAGAAGAGCACTCATATCATGAGCCCGATCCCCGAGGAATGACGAGGACACCAAGACAGCTGACAATCCAAACAAGTGTTCAGTAGTTGTCGCAGTTTTCAAGTTTGTTTTCGCAGAAGGTTCAAATAAATTCCATATTGTTATGACGGTGCGGAAGGGCCAATCATGAAAAGGCGAGGATGCAATTTACCACGATAACCCGGTTTTTGTTTCCTTAGTGGGGTCGCGTACTCCGTCCTAGCCGATTTGTGATATTAATCCACACAGCCCCTCAACTATGGTGGAGATTCTATCTGCGTGGGGAGATAAAGCCAGATTATTTGTATAACTAAAACACAGGTCTTTTATTTTATAGACCACTCTGAACGGGTTATCATGAAAAATTGTGGGACCAAAAAACCTGGTAGGGTCACAGTACATGGGGTTTGGAAGAGGAAACCTCTAACTTCCATGCTGAATTTCGTTTCCGTAAGCCTAGCAAATGAGCATTAATATTTTCAACGCGAACACTTACGGTGTCCCTAGGCATGCGTAAACACACTTGAAGTCTCCACAACCGGGGGGGGGGGCATGTTTCCATCTCCCGTGTGGAGGCCCAACTTCGTTTTACGGAAGTTTCTACACCGTCAAACGTGGATGCACGCAGTGACCGCCTCTCCGGAAAAGAATGCGCAAATGTTGCTCTCACGCGAATAGTAGACTTAAAAACCTTGTTTTATGATTGACTATGGCGACGCGGTCATCCAATTGGATCACGAATGCGACGAAGGAGCTTAGAACACTCGAATCTCGCTACAAGTAACGCTGGCGTGAATGATCTTACAGAATAAGATTAGGCAGGCTGGAATGATCGTTTCCGACCAGCTAGCAGTCATCGGCTGGCCGAGGAGGCTCGAACACTTGGTCTGTTGATTAGAAGTCCAACGCTCTAAGCACTCAGCCACGGACTTCTTGTCCAGTCGGCTGCGATTGGGGACGAACGAGTACAGTGATGCAATCGATGCCTGCCCTTCTACCACTGTTATCATACCCAATCGAAACCGAGAGAACGACGAACTGGTGACGCAGTAGTCAGTGCGCTCGACTTCTAACCGATAGGTAGCGGGATCGAGCCCACTCTCCTGCTCACCTCGAGGTTGTGGCTGACTGACGACGTCTACTTAGCCAGAAACGGTTATTTAGGCCGTACCTGTCATTGTCGATGCTGCTATTCCGCCTTTATTACGCGGAGAGAGAGAGAACTCAAACTCACAGCAGAATAAGTGGGTTACGTAGCGCGCAATCGGTGTGTGACCCTCTACCGTTGCAGGCAAGAATGCACTTGCTCTTATGCAGCTTCCCCTACACCCTAGTAGAAATATAAAATTATCAAACAGCATTCATTTCCACAAGAAAATATGGTATGACGAAGAATGCGTTATGCTCCTGGACTAACCACAACAAGGCGTCGTGCTCACATTAAACCCCACCAGACAAACCTGCAGACTTTCAGTTTACTTAAGTAGCATTTTTACAAAAATACGGGGTACTTATTTACTATGAAGGGCTTTTCAAGTCCTAACATACACCACATCAGCAGTTTAGCGACAGATGACAATAAAATTAATCAAATAATCTTAGCCCATGTTGATAGATGCAAACGAGTACGTCCCAGAATACAGTTCGGAAGAAGATGTAATCATCTCGACAATTAATTTATTAGCCAGACGTTTCTGATCCTTAGTCGAACCCATCATATGAGGCAGTCTCAGATAAGGGCAGTGGAACCACAAAAAGTGCAGTATTTAAAGTAGACCTCCAGGGGTGACCGCGTGAGCTGTTACTTATGGTACGCACGCGGTCGCACGGAAACTACGCACTACAAATACTGCGCCCCTTGCGCCCGCTACAGTTATCTGCGACCGTCTCTGATGAGGGGCTCGAGTGAGAATCCGAAACGTCAGGCCAATAAACCTCTTGTTCCAGTCATTGATCGCATTTTCTTCTTTGAATCTTTACTCTTTTGGCAAAATATAACTACAAGCCATTCGAAACAAGCCGATATTAAGTTGACCATTCGTAGCTAGCATAACCTGTTCAAAAACGTCGCATCTCTAGGTCACCATGGTCCAGTCCAGTCGTTATCTTTTAGGTTCTCTGTAAGTACGTCTAGTATTTTTTAGTTTGGCTTGAGCTCACGTACTCATGTGACATTGAGTACAGTCACCTTTTATCTAATGCGGAGTCACACAGCAGGCAAGCCTTCTTCTTCTTCTTGTGCTCGAAATTTTTTACACAGTGGTCGAATTCCACAGTATAAATGCTCCGCCAGTTTCAAGATTCAGAAAGGCCTCCAGACCATTCCCCAAGTCTGCTCCTCGGGACTTCGAGAAAGTAATCGTTCATTAAAATGCCTAACGCCCCACTAGAGGTAATCATACTGCGCGCCTTGAAGACAGAGTTACAGGATATCTGGTACCAGCCAATAATGAAGGTTTGGTTGTCCAAAGGAATGCTCTATTCATCGACATGGCCAAAATAAGTAGTCATTTACCGCCGCAAACGCAACTCGAGCAAAAGTGATGGCCTTTAACGGGTCCTCTGTTCTCAAACGATTTGCCGACCTGCAAATTTAAGGAGGACGGAGTAAGAGGACATTACTCCACTCAGTAGCTCATCCTCAAAAAGGAGAATTATGATGCGATCTATCGCATCCCGTGTACCAATCGCTCCTGCGTATATGTCGGTCATACAGTACGACGCCTGGGAACACGAATTAATGAACACAAGCTAGCTGTCGTCGCCGTGACCAGTGTCCCTCGTTTCTGCGCACGCACTTCAGTGCGACCACCCTTTCAATCGGGATTACACCGAGGTAATCGCCACGGCCAACACAAAATGGGCGAGAGAATTCATAGAGGCATGGAACTCTAATGCGGACAGCATCAACCGCCACGTTGCTATGGACGCCCGTTATGAGGGTCTGAGATCATGGCTCACTGAGTCACGCCTCATGCCTCATCAGCGGCAGCTAACCCAGCCACCCGCAGTTCCACTAATCTACCACTCTTCCTCCCATTCCAGCACGGGAAACCGCAACTGTTCTCTCACTCCCCCCTCCCCTCCTCTCCTCCCGGTCCAGAATCCACCGTGACCCTCTGCCCACATCACCTCAATCATACGCTAATGGTGTTCCTGTCAACGTCTGTCCTGTCACGTCAACTAGTCTAGCGTGATTGTCTCACTTTCTCATTTATTTTCATTTCGTCTGACGACGGGTTGGCGTCACCAACTTGCAAATTCATGAGTACAACTAGACTTGTATTGGAGGACCCCTTCCGCTTTCATGTACATACAGGTATTGGAATGTATTCGAGCCCCGGGTGTTGCACACTTCGGGGCAGGGTATGACTGGCTGACGACGGGTAATAAGCCAGAAATGGCAATTCCAGTGTCCCTTGTCTCTGTCGGCAATAAAATACTGCCTATATCATGAGCCGCTGTGCGGCTGCTGGTTGGGCTCGAGCGAGAGCCCGTAAAATACAACGGAATGAGTTAGTTCCGTATGAACGATCGTTGAGCGCCGCCTCATATAGTATTCATTGTATATAGCGAACATTTCAGCACCAAACAAATTCACGACTTGAATATTGAAACACAAAATGTCAATCGGTCCATGTAGATCTGATCATTAGTATCTGTAAGTAGATGATAGCTTTAATAGTAGGAAGTAATGATAAACCGTTAACTAATTCTTCTTTTAAACGCAGATCACCGGCTGAGCAAACTCTATAGCGTAAACGACCTCAGAGGAGCATACCAACAGAAGTGGAGGAAATAAGTGAAATACTGAACTCCCATAAGATGTTGAAATATTGCCAAGGTAGAGGACTTCTTCTCAAAAGTTGGAAATGTGAGTGTCTTTCGACAATGCGACAGCAAATTCTCAAGAAATACACTGACGGTTTTGTCTTCAGATGTAACCATTGTGACAACACCAAGGCGCTGCGAACAGGTTCAATATTTGATGCCAGTCACCTAACAATCAAGAAGGCCTTAAAAATCTGCCTGCCATTCGTAAAAGGATCCAGAGTGCGGCAATGCCAAAGGGAAGTGGAAGTTTGCCATACAGCGGCAGTGGAATGGTACGGCAAAGGAAGCCCTCGGAGCAAAAAGAAGGAGGTAGTCGAACAAGTGAACATCAGAACCTAGCAATTCGTCCGGCCGAGAATAACGAAATGGGTAGCGAAAGGCTTTGTGATAGCGACGGACGAATGGAGAGCCTACTCACGCCTGCCGTCTATGGAATATGAGCATTATAACGTAAACCATATAAGAAATTTCGAGGATGCAACCAAAGATTGACAAATTAATGCAGTTGAAGCGTACCGGTGCCTCCTGAAAATAAGATTACATGAAGGAGACCGCGTGCCACGCCGACCTATCTGTCGAGATACAATATAGTTTATGGCTTGGACTAAACACGACCATCTTAAAAAGCCATGGGAAACCTTCCTGTCCAACATAGGAGGGGGGGGGTGTATCCCGTGAAAAAGCCGAGTAATTGATAAGCCTGATGGAACTGGTTCGCAAAAGCCAATTCTCTCAGCTGTAAGAATTTTCATGTGTACAAAGTCAACTCAAAATATTCAGCCTCTGATATGCCGTTGATTGCGGAGAAAATTGTTGCATGACATCTAACATGTCTGGGACGAGGAGCACAATAATGAATCTATATGGACACCCCTACAACGCCTGGTTCTCGAGGAGGTTGTTTGCAAAGTCAATAGCACAAGCCAAAGCCAAGGCCTAAGTGGAACACGGAATAAAATTCAATCGAACAACACCTACTTAATTAAATACAGTTGCCAGTCTTGTTAACTATTAGGGTTTGCCTCTAAGCAAAATTTCCCTCTAACTCACCTTGTTCTCCGAATAAGCCACGGAGATATATCATCTCCAGGACATTTTGCGCAGCTGAGGTAACCAGCTTTCTCAGTTTTGCTTGACCTATTTACGTTAGATCAAAGGTCTTCTATGTGCTCTCCTTAGTCGTCGTTGAAATCGGTTCAACATATTCAACGGAAATCTGGTGTTTTTTGTTCATGTCTTTCATTCAGAATGCGCAAATGTTGCTCTCACGCGAATCCTAGACTTAAAAACCTTGTTTTATGATTGACTGTGGCGACGCGGTCATCCAATTGGATCACAAATGCGACGAAGGAGCTTAGAACACTCGAATCTCGCTAGAAGTAACGCTGACGTGAATGATCTTACAGAATAAGATTAGGCAGGCTGGAATGATCGTTTCCGACCAGCTAGCAGTCATCGGCTGGCCGAGGAGGCTCGAACCCTTGGCCTGTTGATTAGAAGTCCAACGCTCTAAGCACTCAGCCACGGACTTCTTGTCCAGTCGGCTGCGATTGGGGACGAACGAGTACAGTGATGCAATCGATGCCTGCCCTTCTACCACTGTTATCATACCCAATCGTAACCTACAGAACAACGAACTTGTGACGCAGTAGTCAGTGCGTTTGACTTCTAACCGATAGGTTGCGGGATCGAGCCCACTCTCCTGCTCACCTCGAGGTTGTGGCTGACTGTCGACGTCTACTTAGCCAGAAACGGTTATTTAGGCCGTACCTGTCATTTTCGATACTGCTATTCCGCCTTTATTACGCGGCATTAAGCGGCCGCTGACGGGGTTCGGGAGAGAGAGAACTCAAACGCACAGCACAATAAGTGGGTCACGTAGCGCGCAATCGGTGTGTGACCCTCTACCGTTGCAGGCAAGAATGCACTTGCTCTTATGCAGCTTCCCCTACACCCTAGTATAAATATACAATTATCAAACAGCATTCATTTCCACAAGAAAATATGGTATGACGAAGAATGCGTTCTGCTCCTGGACTAACCAAAACACGGCATCGTGCTCACATTAAATCCCACCAGACAAACCTACAGACTCTCAATTTACTTAAGTAGCATTGTTACAAAAATACGGGGTACTTATTAACTATGAAGGGCTTTTCAAGTCCTAACATACACCACATCAGCAGTTTAGCGACAAATTACAATAAAATTAACCAAATAATCTTAGCCCATGTTGATAGATGCGAACGAGTACGTTCCAGAATACAGTTCGGAAGAAGATGTAATCATCTGGGCAATTAATTTATTAGCCAGACGTTTCTGATCCTTAGTCGAACCCTTCATATGAGACAGTCTCAGATAAGGGCAGTGGAACCACAAAAAGTGCAGTATTTAAAGTAGACCTCCAGGGGTGACCGCGTGAGCTGTTACTTATGGTACGCACGCGGTCGCACGGAAACTACGCACTACAAATATTGCGCCCCTTGCGCCCGCTACAGTTATCTGCGACCGTCTCTGATGGGGGGCTCGAGTGAGAATCTGAAACGTCAGGCCAATAAACCTCTTGTTCCAGTCATTGATCGCATTTTCTTCTTTGAATCTCAACTCTTTTGGCAAAATATAACTACAATTTGGAAGTTTAACACGCCATTCGAAACAAGCCGATATTAAGTTGACCATTCGTAGCTAGCATAACCTGTTCAAAAACGTCGCATCTCTAGGTCACCATGGTCAAGTCCAGTCGTTATCTTTCAGGTTCTCTGTAAGTACGTCTAGTATTTTTTAGTTTGGCTTGAGCTCACGTACTCATGTGACTTTGAGTACAGTCACCTTTTATCTAATGCGGAGTCACACAGCAGGCAAGCGTTCTTCTTCTTCTTCTTCTTCTTCTTCTTGTACTCGAAATTTTTCACACATTGATCGAATTCCACAGTATAAATGCTCCACCAGTTTCAAGATTCAGGAAGGCCTCCAGACCATTCCCCAAGTCTGCTCCTCGGGACTTCGAGAAAGTAATCGTTCATTAAAATTCCTAACGCCCCACTAGAGGTAATCATACTGCGCGCCTTGAAGACAGAGTTACAGGATATCTGGTACCAGCCAATAATGAAGGTTTGGTTGTCCAAAGGAATGCTCTATTCATCGACATGGCCAAAATAAGTAGTCATTTACCGCCGCAAACGCAACTCGAGCAAAAGTGATGGCCTTTAACGGGTCCTCTGTTCTCAAACGATTTGCCGACCTGCAAATTTAAGGAGGACGGAGTAAGAGGACATTACTCCACTCAGTAGCTCATCCTCAAAAAGGAGAATTATGATGCGATCTCTAGCATCCCGTGTACCAATCGCCCCTGCGTATATGTCGGTCATGCAGTTCGACGCCTGGGAACTCGAATTAATGAACACAAGCTAGCTGTCGTCGCCGTGACCAGTGTCCCTCGTTTCTGCGCACGCACTTCAGTGCGACCACCTTTCCGTAATCGCCACGACCAACACAAAATGGGCGAGAGAATTCATAGAGGCATGGAACTCTAATGCGGACAGCATCAACCGCCACGTTGCTATGGACGCCCGTTATGAGGGTCTGAGATCATGGCTCACTGAGTCACGCCTCATGCCTCATCAGCGGCAGCTAACCCAGCCACCCGCAGTTCCACTAATCTACCACTCTTCCTCCCATTCCAGCACGGGAAACCGCAACTGTTCTCTCACTCCCCCCTCCCCTCCTCTCCTCCCGGTTCAGAATCCACCGTGACCCTCTGCTCACACCACCTCAATCATACGCTAATGGTGTTCCTGTCAATGTCTGTCCTGTCACGTCAACTAGTCTAGCGTGATTGTCCCACTTTCTCATTTATTTTCATTCCGTCTGACGACGGGTTGGCGTCACCAACTTGCAAATTCATGAGTACAAATAGACTTGTACTAGAGGACCCATTCCTATTTCATGTACATACAGGTATTGTAATGTATTCGAGCCCCGGGTGTTGCACACTTCGGGGCAGGGTATGATTGGCCGACGACGGGTAATAAGCCAGAAATGGCAATTCCAGTCTCCCTTGTCTCTGTCGGTAATGAAATAATGCCTATATCATGCGCCGCTGTGCGGCTGCTGGTTGGGCTCGAGAGAGAGCCCGTAAAATACAACGGAACGAGTGAGTTCCGTATGAACGATCGTTGAGCGCCGCCTCATATAGTATTCATTGTATATAGCGAACATTTCAGCACCAAACAAATTCACGACGTGAATATTGAAACACAAAATGTCAATCGGTCCATGTAGAGCTTGTAGCAGCTGCTCCAGTCCCCCTTTTCTCCTGCTCCGTTTTGTCGGTCGATGACCGCGGTAAGCACTGACAGGCCGCTGACGCACGACCACCCCCGCCGGCTAGAACTGGGGCACCTCCGGTCCAGCAGCAGTGACTCCTGGCTGCCCTCACAAACTAGTATCTCCTAACGCGCGTCGAACGCTCTGGCTTGATTCCCGTGAGGCCTCGTGAGTATGCGCCCTCCATTCCTCGCCTAATTTGTCCAATCACACAACCAACACTCAGCCAAGCACCCCCTCCTGCTGACCTAGACACTCACACCCGCGTAAACAACACACACCGCGACTGACGCTCTCCGTGAACGGACGCTTTTCTCTGTTGCAAGCAAACCGCCAACTTACGGCAACCTGCCCTGTGTACAGAATAAACTAGTCCTCACAGCCCCCTGATTTCTGACAGTAGACGAAACGAACTTATTGTGCGTGGTTTAAGTTGATCTCACATCCTTGACCGCCACAAATTGTTGACCCCGAATTTCCGAACACTGGAATTCCGCAAACATTTCGTCCACAACAACAATCTTCCTGCGACCTACAGCGCGATGTCCCAAGACCAGAAGTCACTCATCAACTCAAATTCTCAAGGAGCTAGCGTACGCTTGGATCGGCTCGAGGAGGTATTAATGCGCCTGAAACCCCAGCTCACTGCAGTTACCACTAACGGCCCGCGGCGAACACCAAACCGTCGACGTACTTCCTCCGTTTCCCACACCCGCCGTTCACAATCTCCAAGTAGCGTCTGCTGGTATCACCAACAATTTGGAGGAGCAGCTCGACGATGTCTTCAGCCATGCTCTTTCAAGGCATCTGTAACGGCCTCAGGGAGACGATCCCACCCGACAGTAGAGGCCACTGCTACTGAAAGCGTTGCCAATCTTCACACTCGCCGTCTGTTTCTCTGGGACCGTATCGCTGGCGCCAAATTCCTTGTCGACTCTGGTGCCGAGGTTAGCGTGGTTCCACCAACTCCGGCCGAACGTAAAACCCGCAGCTCTTTTTGTCTAACAGCTGCCAACAACTCCAGCATCTCCACATTTGGGCAGCGTTCCATCACACTTGATTTGGGCCTTCGTCGAATTTTCCGATGCGTTTTCATTATTGCCGACGTTTCCGTCGCCCTGATAGGCGCCGATTTCCTAGCTCACTTCAATCTTCTAGTTGATTTGAAGAATCGCCGACTCGTTGACTGCATCACCGACCTTCATGCCCGATGTCAATCCGATGTGAACCCCTGCGTCAACCCTCTCACTGTTATGCCCATCTCTGACTGTCCTTTCCACTCACTCCTCAGGCAGTTTCCCCGCCCAACCAACCCCTCATTTCGTGAAGTGGACATCAAACACACAGTCACTCACCACATTTCCACCAATGGACCTCCCAAATCTTGCCGACCACGTCGTCTTGCTCCGGACCGTTTGAAGATCGCCAAGGCAGAGTTCGATCACATGCTTGAGCTCGGCATCATCCGACAGTCCGACAGCTGCTGGACATCACCCCTCCATCTTGTCCCCAAGAAGAGCGGCGACTGGCGACCGTGTGGTGACTATCGGGCGTTGAACTCAGCGACGGTCCCCGACCAGTATCCCGTCCCGCACATCCAAGACTTCCCTCATTCGCTACATGGTAAGCGAATATTCTCTAAGATCGACCTTGTGCGTGCCTACCACCAAATCCCGATAGAGGCCAGTGATGTTCCGAAGACTGCAGTGACCACTCCCTTTGGGTTATTCGAATTTACTCGTATGCCCTTTGGTCTGAGGAACGCCACTCAAACCTTTCAGCGCTTCATTGATCAGGTTCTGCGAGGTCTCGACTTCGTCTACGCCTACATTGATGATTTGCTAGTGGCTAGTTCTGACGCTGCTGAACACGAGATTCATCTTCGAAAGCTCTTCGAACGGCTCGACTCCTACGGCATTATCATCAATGCCGCCAAATGTGAGTTTGGAGTCCCCAGTCTTATCTTCCTTGGTCACGAAGTGAACTCAGATGGGATAAAGCCCGTCCCGGAAAAAGTTTCGGCCATATCAACGTTCCCCATCCCGACAACCATCAGCCAACTACGCCGATTCTTGGGGATGGTGAACTACTATCACCGTTTTCTTCCTCATGGTGCCACCATACTGCAGCCTCTCAACAGCTTGCTGACCCACTCCAAGAAGACACTAGTGATGACCGAGGAGGCCGTCAGGTCCTTCAATGACGTCAAGGCCGCACTTGCGGACGCAACATTGCTTGCCCATCCTCGCTCAGATGCCCAACTAACTCTCATGACAGATGCTTCCAGCACTGCCGTTGGTGCGTCACTTCAGCAAACTGTTGGTGGTGTTCTACAGCCTTTGGCTTTCTTCTCGAAGAAGCTCAGCCCAGCAGAGACCCGCTACAGTGTCTTCGGCCGCGAACTCCTTGCCGTTTATCTATCCATCCGGCACTTCCGCCATTTCCTCGAGGGTCATGAATTTGTTGTTCTAACAGATCACAAGCCACTCGTTTTCGCACTGAGGGCCTCTCCCGATCGCTACTCGCCCCGTGAAATTCGTCATCTCGACTTCATCTCACAGTAATCCTGCGACATCCAACATGTCCACGGTAAGGAAAATGTGGTTGCTGATGCTCTTTCAAGAATCGAGATGGCTTCCATCACAACAGACGCCATAGACTTCACGCTCATGGCTGAGGCTCAACGATCGGATGGCGAACTTCCCCAATACCGCCACGAGGACTCTTCTTTACGCCTTCAAGATGTCCCCCTTCCCACTGGCACTGGCACCATCACGTGCGACCTTTCTACCGGACACGAACGTCCTTTTGTTCCAGCAACTTTACGACGACGAGTGTTCAACGCTCTTCACAATCTATCCCGCCCTGGAGTCCGGGCGACAGTGAAACTCATCACTGACCGATTCGTCTGGCCCAACATCAACCGGGATGTACGGCGTTGGACCCGCTCCTGTTTACCATGTCAACGAGCCAAAACGCATCGGCATACTATTACTCCGCCAGGAACTTTCGCCACTCCTGATGCACGCTTCAGTCATGTGCATATTGACCTGGTAGGTCCGCTGCCACCATCTAACGGTTCTACCTATATGCTGACATGTATTGATCGCTTTACTCGGTGGCCGGTTGCTGTGCCTATTCCGGACATCAGTGCCGAAACCGTAGCAAGAGCTTTCTTGACTCATTGGGTGTCCAATTTTGGAGTTTCTGCGACTGTCACCACTGACCGCGGATCCCAATTCGAGTCCACGCTGTTTCGCGAATTCACATGCCTTCTCGGTACCAACCGAATCCGAACAACAGCGTACCACCCTCAAGCAAATGGTCTCGTCGAACGCTTCCATCGACAGCTGAAGACTTCCCTTATGGCCCAGCCCGATCCTTCCCGATGGTCTGATCACCTTCCCCTGGTGCTGTTGTCCCTCCGTTCCACTCTCAAGGCCGACATCGGTTGCACTGCAGCTGATCTTGTCTACGGAACCTCCCTACGACTGCCCGGTGAGTTAGTTTCTCCTTCAAACACGCTAACGTTTTTTGAACCCTGCAGTTATGTGGAGCGACTATGTAGTGCCATGCGCAATCTCCGCGCAACGCCCCCTCGGGCGTCACCGGCCAATTCCTTCATCCCACCCGACCTGGAGAAGTGCGATTTCGTCTGGGTTCGGCATGACGCTGTCCGACGACCACTCCAACCACCCTATCACGGGCCGTATAAAGTCCTTCGTCGATCTGACAAAGATGCTGTCAACGACCGCAACGGCAAGACCGACACAGTCAGCATCGATCGCGTCAAGCCGGCCTACATCGACGACAGTAACCATTCCTCCCCTCAACAACGCACCCCGCCTCAGACAGTGCGGCCTCCTCCACCTACTGGCGACAGCCCGCCTCCGGTTCGCCGCACACGATCTGGTCGCCACGTCCACTGGCCCGACAGGTTTGTGGCTGGCTAGCGTGTCGACGCCTTCACTTTGTTTGGTGTCTGGGGGGGAGTTGTAGCAGCTGCTCCAGTCCCCCTTTTCTCCGGCTCCGTTTTGTCGGTCGATGACCGCGGTAAGCACTGACAGGCCGCTGACGCACGACCACCCCCGCCGGCTAGAACTGGGGCACCTCCGGTCCAGCAGCAGTGACTCCTGGCTGCCCTCACAAACTAGTATCTCCTAACGCGCGTCGAACGCTCTGGCTTGATTCCCGTGAGGCCTCGTGAGTATGCGCCCTCCATTCCTCCCCTAATTTGTCCAATCACACAACCAACACTCAGCCAAGCACCCCCTCCTGCTGACCTAGACACTCACACCCGCGTAAACAACACACACCGCGACTGACGCTCTCCGTGAACGGACGCTTTTCTCTGTTGCAAGCAAACCGCCAACTTACGGCAACCTGCCCTGTGTACAGAATAAACTAGTCCTCACAGCCCCCTGATTTCTGACAGTAGACGAAACGAACTTATTGTGCGTGGTTTAAGTTGATCTCACATCCTTGACCGCCACAAGCTGAACATTAGTATCTGTAAGTAGATGATAGCTTTAATGGTAGGAAGTAATGATAAACCGTTAACTAATTCTTCTTTTAAACGCAGATCACCGGCTGAGCAAACTCTAAGGCGTAAACTACCTCAGAGGAGCATACCAACAGAAGTGGAGGAAATAAGTGAAATACTGAACTCCCATAAGATGTTGAAATATTGCCAATGTAGAGGACTGCTTCTCAAAAGTTGGAAAAGTTAGTGTCGTTGGACAATGCGACAGCAAATTCTCAGTAAACACACTGACGGTTTTGTCTTCAGATGTAACCATTGTGACAATACCAAGGCGCTGCGAACAGGTTCAATATTTGATGCCAGTCACCTAACAATCAAGAAGGCCTTAAAAATCTGCCTGTCATTCGTAAAAGGAGCCAGAGTGCGGCAATGCCAAAGGGAAGTGGAAGTTTGCCATACAGCGGCAGTGGAATGGTACGGCAAAGGAAGCCCTCGGAGCAAAAAGAAGGAGGTAGTCGAACAAGTGAACATCAGAACCTAGCAATTCGTCCGGCCGAGAATAACGAAATGGGTAGCGAAAGGCTTTGTGATAGCGACGGACGAATGGAGAGCCTACTCACGCCTGCCGTCTATGGAATATGAGCATTATAACGTAAACCATATAAGAAATTTCGAGGATGCAACCAAAGATTGACAAATTAATGCAGTTGAAGCGTACCGGTGCCTCCTGAAAATAAGATTACATGAAGGAGACCGCGTGCCACGCCGACCTATCTGTCGAGATACAATATAGTTTATGGCTTGGACTAAACACGACCATCCTAGAAAGCCATGGGAAACCTTCCTGTCCAACATAGGAGGGGGGGGGTGTATCCCGTGAAAAAGCCGAGTAATTGATAAGCCTGATGGAACTGGTTCGTTGTAAGAATTTTCATGTGTACAAAGTAAACTTAAAATATTCAGCCTCTGATATACCGTTGATTGCGGAGAAAACTGTTGCATGACATCTAGCATGTCTGGGACGAGGAGCACAATAATGAATCTATATAGACACCCCTACAACGCCTGGTTCTCGAGGAGGTTGTTTGCAAAGTCAATAGCACAAGCCGGTGAAACACTTAGACCAAGCCAAAGCCAAGGCCTAAGTGGAGCACGGGATAAAATTCAATCGAACAACACCTACTTAATCAAATACAGTAGCCAGTCTTGTTAACTATTAGAGTTTAACACTAAGCAAAATTTCCCTCAAACTCACCTTGTTCACCGAATAAACCACGAAGATATATCGTCTACAGGACATTTTGCGCGGCTGAGGTAACTAGCTTTCTTATTTTTGCCTGACCTATTTACGTTAGATCAAAGGTCTTCCATGTGCTCTCCTTAGTCGTCGTTGAAATCGGTTCAACATATTTAATGGAAATCTGGTGTTTTTTGTTCATGTCTTTCATTCAGTCTTTTGGTTACGAACGCCACTTTCAGCTCACTTTTATAGGGGAAAAGATAGGCGAACGCCTTTGAGCTCCCCGCTGGTTTCAGATAACCTAAGAAAAGCACTGCTAAATGGAAAATTGGAAGAGATGTTTTATGCCTAACTGTCCGGAAACCAAGCAGCTGTCTGCTGGTAGAAAAGGCTAAACATGAACGCCTACGCACACACTGTGAGTACTATAGACATATGTAAGTTCAGCGATTTGCCATGTGGCTACATGTTGCTTATAATTGGGCAGCTTTGTGCGTGTCGAGTTTGCACAGAAGAAGATTCCAACGGTACTGGGAAGGGCATTCTCTGATGCAACCGCTTTGTTACTTAAAACTTTAGTCCATTGGCACTTGCTTTCGTAGGGGGGGGGGCAGTTTAAGGAAATAACTACACGAAGTGGACGTGTTAGCCTCAGCGAAAAAAATCACATGGGGAAAAATCAACAATCCAGGCCATTCAAGTGTCATTCAGCTGACCGATATTCGATCAAACGCAGAGGATTAATTGATTGACTGGCTGATTGTTGACGCCTGCACTAATTACTGTAATTTCATAAACATAAATGTGAATCCTATTGTTTGTTTTAAAAGGCCGGTGGATGCATGACCGCGGAGAAGGAAGCCCTAATAAGCGTTCTCAGTCGCCTTTAATATAATGCGTTCTGAACAATGGCGAACCTTTTTTAACCGTTTTATTTGATCAAAATCCTTTATCGAAGAAGTTTATTGTTATGGTGGCAGGGTTAAATGTTTTGATCAGACTATGAATACAGTCGATATCGCCACAATTGATCGAACATTTTTGACACTATGCTGGTTGCTATTCGTACATATTGTCAACAATCTGTTATAATTTGCAACTGGAAATCAACTATTCTACAGGACAGCACAGTGTTCGCAAGGATTTCATGAGAGTATCGATTCGAAAAGGTCATCGCTGTTGCCAGAACGAAGTTGACTCACTTTTAAAAGGTGCTCTTGATATAGCGAGATGCAATGATCGTGGTTTTATTAGATAGAAACCGATGAAAGAGTCCGTTTCTTAACGGCCTCCGCAACTATTCATATTCGTCTCAATTTCCACATACTACCGAGGACAACACTTGCAAACCTTGCCTGCGTATATCCGTTATGTATACAAAAACGTATCATCGCCGAGGCGGACCTCGCTAATAGCAATCAGGGTGCCACCTCAGTTGTAGTTCATTTTTCTTTAGGAATATTTAACTATATGTGGCCTAGTTAAAAACGCAGTGGGGTTTTATTTTCAAAATAGGCTCACCTAACAAACGGAGCACTTTTATATTATTAACTTTAGAAGAAGGCAGGTCCTTGGTGGTATGAACAAAATGAAGGAACATTGGTTCGTAGATGCTTGTTCAGAATCTGCAGATCAAAGCTCGTAATCAAAAGGTCAGTGTTTAGAAGACGAAAATTACTTTACAGAGATCTAGCACAATGTTTCAACCTAATTAGCATGCAAAGGCCGTATGCGGTTCAATAAGATTACGCGAAATTTTAGAATGTTGTAGGATTATGAAAAAAATTGGTGTCTTTTTGAATCTAAATTTGATCACGAACAACAAATTTCATTTCGCCGATCGGGTGAGGAACTGATCCTCGAGACTGCAATAACTCATGGCAGATTCGATAAGGATATGATGCTTGAGACAACGAAAATTCTGCAGGCGGAAGGATCACATGAATCACCCCGCAATCCCATGGTCCGGGCCAATGACGGAGTGCCCCAGTTCCCACTTCCACCCCTCACTTCCGCCGTCCACGAGACTGACTACC
>CACRXP010000171.1:815082-855296 GCA_902702965.1 Spirometra erinaceieuropaei | reverse complement strand
TCAAAGCGTAAACTGCACCTAATCGATCAGAAATTTAGTTTAAAGTGGCAAGTTGTGTTGGCCGGCCTCATGCTGATTGATTTTTTTCCTCTCCTCCCGCTGCGTCGGCCTCTCAGGAGATGGTTGACGGGCGTTTTTGCCTGTGCGCTTTATGAGTCACCACTCCGTCGAGGGGAGCTGATTGGACTTTAGTCGGGCGGTCGGTCTGGCGATTCTTGTTCTTCCTCACCGAGTAAGCTCAGCGTCGGGCTATCTCCGTGCTGCCTTCTTAAGTCAGGTGTGGTTGTTTGGTCCTGAGCTCTACGATTTTGATGACATAAGACTTTGTAAGCTGCAGGAAGGTCCAGATGCCTGTTGATAGAGTGGGCATCGGAGAACCACGCTTCGAGAGTTAGCCGTTCTGTTTTTGTGTTGCCTCGGCCTAAAATGGTAGCCCATGGAGGTCAAAAGTATGCCCCGTTTCTCCAACGTGTGTTGCTAGTTGAGAGTTAGGGTCTAACCTCCGAGTGGCCGATTTATGTTCTTGTAGGCGAGTTTGCAATTTCCGCCCAGTTTCGCCCACATAGTTGCAGTCGCCCTCATTGCAATTTGTTTTGTAGATGACTGCTGAGGTTTCAGCGGGTGGCAATGGGTCTTTAGGTTGCATCAGGCGACGTCGAATTATTGCTTGTGGTCGATGGGCTACGCCTACTCTGGTGGGTTGTAACAGTCGCGAGACCGCTTCAGAGACCCCTTTAACGTAAGGAATGGCCCTCCAGACTTCGGGTTGCTGCTCATTTGGCCGTTGTCTGGGCGCCCAACGTCTGCTTCTCTCGATGAAATGCTTGGGATAACCATTGGCTCACTTGCATGCATTGATATGCGACCAATGCTTTAGACATTACTCTCAGCGGCGTCAAAGTTCAGGGTGTCGCATATCTGTCGGGCGTGTGTTGATTGTTAAAATCATAACGCAGAATTCCACATGTGAAGGAGCCCCTGACTTCGCAGTCGCATCCATCATGACGTTCCTAATATAAGTTGCCCACGGGCCTGCCTCAAGCATACACCGGGGCTGTCAAAATCCCATCTTTACACAGGAAAGACTGTGCTCGACACAACTTCGGTTAAGCTGTGTTGCATATGCAAAGTCTGAAACTGAACCCAAAATTGGACGTAGAAACGCACGCTCCACCGACAGGAATGCTTGTGAATCTGCGTATTTCATTGATTTCTCAAACGAGTGAGGCATTACTCGATGGGGCTGATTTACACAAGACATAGTATTGCTCGTGTCTATGCGACAGTATTTTCACTTACAACTCTACACTCGCGTGGTGCGCCGTTCCTAGAAAAATTCCCATGTTGTTTTAATGACATTTGAAGATATTCATAGATGGTTTGGCAGATTTTGCATAATTCATATTGACCCAACTGTGACAAACTCGGTGCCTCGGTGGGATTCGAACCCACGCATTAAGGGGAAGGCTTTAGTACAACCAACGCTCTAACCACTTGACCTAAGAGGCCCCGCCGGATTCTAGGTGAATCCTGCTCGGACAGTCAACTTACTGTATCAGATTTGGTGCATTCCAGACGTTGCAGTAGGTTGGGCGGGTAACTTGACCCGAATAAGATCAAACTCGCGTCGTCCGGCGGGGCCTCGTAGCTCAAGTGGTTAGAGGGTTGGCTGTGCTAAAGCCTTCCGCTTACTGCGTGGGTTCAAATCCCACAAAGGCGCCGAGTTTTTCGGAGTTGATTCAATATGAAATATGAATTCGCAGATAGGTCATCGACTGCATTCGTAAGGAGCACACTTATTTCAAACAGTGTCAAAACCAGATATTTGATATTAACAAAACAGGTGCATTGTTTCCCGCGCAAGCCTTCCTACATGGCAAGGTTTACAGAAAATTCGCACTTTTTGCATTTCAGTCAGCCACTTTCAGCCACGCAGTCGTGGGTTTCGACGGGGTATTTGTGTAACCTCCAGGAAGCCATTATCCAATGGTAATGATTGGAAAACCATTTAGATTTCTCTCTAATAATGCGCCCCTCGTTTCTGACAGTTAAAGTCAACCACATATTAATAACTCCATGTAAGGCAGAGGATATGCGAAATCGTAGCGTAGGGTTCGCACTAGGTCAGCGTGGCAATTTGGTTTACTTCGTGCCCTATGCTCGTAACCAGTGACGGATGCCAGTTCTTCCTAACCATTTCTTTAGCTTACGTACTTATGCTTAGTCAAAATTGCGTCACGCAGAGGGTTTTCAGTACTAAATGCTAAACAAGGTTGTAACTAGGCTATTCAAAAGAGTCTTGGCAGTCCTCTACGATTTGCATATAAAGCCAAACTTGGCACTTTAAATGCTGTTGCTTCTGTAGTCCACTCCGCCCTAATGAGATAAACACTGCCGCGAGTAGGCATGTGCTCTTCTTGACTAGTCCTCTGCCCTCACTATCGTCCCACGTCCTCTTCTTACCAAAACATCCGCGCGCGGCTCTTCAGGCTGGGTTATCTTTTGGCTTAGCGATTATTTTACTTCCCACACTCAATTTGTCCGATTCGGCAAGCGGAAATCTACGTTTCTTCCCAATGACTGCAGAGTTCTCCAAGGTTCCAGTCTATCCCCTCAACCTTTTCCCTCCACACCAATGACCTACGATTTCCTAACGACTGTCTATTTGCTAAGTATGCTGATGATGTCTTTGTTGGACATCCTCTCAAAATTCGAAAACACTTCCAGTCTCGAAGGGTGGTCATGACCATGTCTTAGTATGATCGGAGTAAACCAGTTTCCTGATAAACAATCAAAATTCAGTTCAGTGTATTTTCCCTACCAGGTCCCCTCCTAGTCCTAAATATTTTGATACCCTTCTCAACGTGGCATCCTCCTTCAGGTACCTTGGCGTTACTTTGGCATTATATCTTTTATGTGTCTTCCATACTGAGTCCCTATTTATTAAAGTTCGTAAACTTCTTTATTACATTCGTCCTTTATGTTCCTACCACATATCTCAACCCTTAATCTGGCGAGGCACAGATGCCTGCCTTCTTCCTCTTTTTATTTATTGTTTTTCTCTCATTTTTCCGGCTTTGCTCAAAAAAGATCTGTTATGTTTAAAACAAGTCCTCGTAATGCTTTCTTCTGCCACAGGGTGTTCCTTATCTCTTTTTAATCGATATTATCATACAAAAATATTCCAAAAAGACTTTTTGATTCTTCTTTAACCGAAATCGCGATACAAAACGGATTTTCTGAGCCACTTATTATGCATCGCATTTGCTAGGCCATTGGAAGTAATCCTAGGATTGCATTTCGTCGCGTTACTTGGTAAAATCTCACATTCATCCTATTCACCAGTGACAAGGACTGTCGGTCTGATTTGTCGAAGAGGTCATTCAGCTGACCGATACTCGACCTCGCTTCGAGTTGCTTCGAATGCAAACGAATGAATGCGGCAGCTGGGTCACATGCAACTGGTGACCTGTTTCGTCAACGCAGTGTGATCATGTGCGCCGGCGAATACTAGCAGAAAAAATCGCTTCAAAAGCACTGTGAAGGATGGTGCGTTGCTTAATGTCCGAGGAAATTAATGCACGAACTTGGAGTAAATCCTTCGGAGTAGGCTTTTTCAGGCATGGACCGAAATATAATATGAATATTTGAGCTGAAATCCATCCGCTTTTGCGGAATGACCGCGTAATATTCACAAACCGCCATCAGACTGCCAGTAGCATAGAATTTGTGTAATTATTTACCATGCTACCATTACAACTACTAGCTGAAAGCCCAAGCAAGCGTGTTTCGTCGACCTTCTGCCGCTGGCTGACACAGCGGCAAGTGGTTCGGCTAATTCACGGATCCTCCAGCCTTTCACTGTGTTGTTGGTATATCAATTCCAGTGTCACCTTGTCTTGTTTAATATCCGAGGAAATTAATGCGCGATCTTGGAGGAAATCATTCAGAGCAGACCATCCTATCGAATTTCGGACGATGCCTGAAAAGGTCTGTTCGAAGGAGTTTCTCCAAGTCCACGCATTAATTTCTTCTTAAATTAAACTAGAGTTCACAAAACAGAAGACACGCTGGGACGGCTGGGGAACCCCCTGATGAGCCAAATTCCTCGCAGTTGCATCAGACTGCAGTTCAAGTTCGGCCAAACACGTGCATGTGGGGACTGATCAAGTACCTGTGTTTACAGCCTGGTAAATAATTACACATGAACCCACTGTCGCCTGGATCATAAAAACTTCATCTGATCTGCAAAATCACATTTGCAGGTGGAAACCAATTAAAAATGCAGAAATTAGCGCTGACTGTACTTCTAGTCCTTTAAGGCCATAACATTTTGTGGTGGCTTACTCAGCAGCATTCGGTCATTTGCCAAAGTGCACTAGGAGATCTGCACAGGAATCTGCAATGCCTGTTGTTGGGCAGCCTAAATCGCTGCTCGAAATGACACATCCGAAATATACATCGCCGGGTTTATGAGCCTTCTTTTTTAATAGCCATTTTGTCGACCAACACCCGTGAACTGATTACCAAACCTGTTGACTTCAGGCGGTGTGGTTAGCAAACCTGATTAGCAAACCTGTTGACTGCAGGTGGTGTGATGGTCGGGTCAAATGTTGCAAACGCTGGAGTATGCTTGCCCTAGGCTGCCTCGGCACTCGCGTTCTGCCTTTGAGAGTTCTTTGCGACCTCGGCCAATTGCAGACAAATGTCGCTTACACGTCACAGCGTGAGATGTTGTCATCGCAGAACTATGCGAAGGCTACTGTCATGGGTCCCTTATCGTCTAAATCATCGAGCCCTTTCCTTGTCTGCGAAATGAAATTTGTAGTTCGAAATCAAATTTAGTTTCAGAAATGAATGCTATCTTTTTTCCTCATCCTACAGCGTCATAAAATTTCCCGTTTTTGATTTCTGCGTACTGTCATTGCCTGGTAATATCTCACATTCATCCTATCCATAACTGACTGTCAGGGGCCATTCAGCTGGCCGCTGTTAGATCGCACTTCGAGGTGTATTATTCATACTGAGATAATTATGTGCAGGCGAAGGACCACGGTCAAACCAGTTTTTTGCTACTTCAACCAATCGCAGGCCGAGGACGTTTACACGACACCGCGTGTGATGGTGTAATCGCAAAACTATGCGGTGCCTAGTGCCATTAATCCTTTACTGTTTCAAGCATCAAACACTCATCTGATGCGAAATGAAATTTGTAGATCGAAATGAAATTTTGTTTCAGAAATAGATGCCAATTTTACGTATAATCCTACAGTGTCCTAAAACCTCCCGATGTTTTCTAACGGCGTTATGTAATGGCCTATCAAATTGTCAGCTGCTAGATTGGAATCGCGACGATAGGCGGGGGCTGCTGGATTGTAATATGTAGAAAAGGGAAAATGCGAGTGCGTGCAGATAAGGGGAGATGGAAGTGGCCTTGGTGAGCGATTTCAAGTCACGGCGAAAACTTCTGAGGCGTGATTACGACCTCACAGCACGGGACGGTAGTCAGTCTTGTGGAGGGAGGGAGTGAGGGGTGGAAGAGGGGACTGGGCCACTCCGTCATTGGCCCGGACCATGGGATTGCGGGGTGATTCATGGGATCCATCCGACTACCAAGTTCTTGCTTCCTCCTACGTTTTGTAGGATCGTCTGAAATGTACCGGAGACGCCTGCTCGCTCCCGTTAGTAGAATGTCTGATGCAGCCGTTGGGTCCGCCACATGACCAATGCATTACAGTTTGTTTCGTAAACGGACTCATGGGTACCTTATGTTCAGCCAGCAAGCTTCTCCAGAGGCCGGCGCCAGATGGTGCTCGCACGCCGCCCTAACCTACTGATGTGCTCCACGTACTCGACTTACTAACATCACTCACAGCCTATGTCACACCTCTCCCTGCCACGAGGGGTGGCGTTGGAACAACGAGTGTTAATCCTGTAAACGTTTCATGTTTTTATTATCTATGCAATTGCAGTAGCCCAAGGATGAATCAACGAAAACACGTGTTTGTCAGCTTTACTTATCCCTGAATCATTCGTTGCTTCAGACACGTTTAAATGTCGTTCTAACATTAATCATATCAATAGGCTAGAAACTGAAAGTGCTGTTGATCCTGAAACGGCGTTAGTTTCATTCAGGCCGATACGAGAGATAAGGGCATTTTGGTCGGATTTTATTTCGTAGCCGTACCTACTGTAGACAATTCCCAGCCTGACGCCTAACCCAAGCCCAACTCCTAACCGCTAACAGTCACGGCTACAAAATACGACCTTGCCGGCATTTGGAGGAGAGAGGATGCAGTAACTGAATCAAAAAATGATATTCGTCCCAACCTTTGGTTTCTCACTCCAACTCAGCGCAGACAGCTTCAGATGAGGCCAGCGGACACACCGGAATGCAGTCATTAAAAGATGCAATTGTCATGTAGCCATGCAACTATCATACTTGCCACAATTTCATCACAGTGCTAATTTATAGTTTAGGATCTAAACATTTGATAGAGTGCACGTGCCTGGCTTTACGTGCGGACACATTTGTAGTGGCAGTCCTCATGAGTATATGCCCGCATATCCGATCATTGCCGATACAAGTGAAGATGCAAGTTCCAGGAACCAGTTGATCAGAAGAAGATGCGACCGCCGGAATAAGGGCTTTATTCGCCTGACCTTTCGGATTCTCACTTGAATCCATCATCAGAGACAGTTGCAGAAAAGGGTGACTCGTGCACAGGAAGTTGCCAACGTTCTTGATGTACGGGATCGTCTCCGAGGTCGTTAGTCGCCTTCTTGCACCACTTGGGGTTGGAGTTGCGCACAGACCGGAGCACACCATGAGGCGTCAGATGATGAGACCAAAAGACCCACTTTCATGGCAAGAAACATCTGGTGTCGTTTACCGGATCTGGTAAAGTTGCGGACAAAACAACTACGTCGAAGAAACTGGAAGACTGCTCCGGACGCGAATCGCCGAACAGGTGGCAGCTGTACGGAGAAATGACGCCAACTCTCAGGTCGCGGCCCATTCGACGAGACCCGGCCACACATTCAAGTTCGATGAGGCCGAAATTCTCCCGAGAGGGGATAGTCGCGTGAGCCGCGAGTTGCTTGAGTCATGGTTAACGGGACCTCAGTCTATCAACAAGTGCAACGACATGCCCACTCCATATTCCGTGCTGAGGCATAGGCTGGCCAAAGCAACTGACCACTTGGGGAGCGCGCAAGCCGGTGAGCCAGATGGCCGAGCAATCATCACGCCAGCATCCAACACGGTCGATGAGATTTCACCAATTAACAATTTGCATGCCGGCCATCAAGCAATTAGCACACCAGCGGGCAACAATCCTTGATGAAGGGGAGCACGGTTAATTGCTGTAGGTATGCGGTAGTATAACGACCGCATGCTATAAATACTGCAACTGCCTGTGCACGAGTCACCCTTTTCTGCAACTGTCTCTGATGATGGATTCAAGTGAGAATCCGAAACATCAGGCGAATAGAGCCCTTGTTCCAGCGATCGCATCTTCTTCTGATTACCCCGTCATTCGTATTGTGAATTCCTCTTTGTGATGGGCCGGAAAAAGCGTCTGTATCATGCAAGCGTAACACCCTCACTGTTGTGGCTAGGATCTCACTCGATCCCATTCTGTCCGCCCAGCAAGCTTGTGTCCTATGGCACAACGTTCGTTGTCGTCAGCAGCAAGCTGACGGGCGGACAGAGTGAGATCGAGTGAGATCCTTACTACAGTAGTGAGGATCATACGCCTACTTAACATGCTTTTATACCTCATTTCACAGGGAATATGACGTACTGATGATCGGTAACGTCTGTGAAACAATTGTTTGCGTCTAGCCTGTTGCACTTAGAACGAACGTCTGTATCTTGATATGCATAGGAGAGCTTTGCATGATAACCCGATATTGTAGATTACCATGTTGACAGCAAGGCATGCATGGCCAATGTTTACAGCTACCAAACAGATCTTGCTTGTGCCGCAGGTTGTAACAGAGTGCCAGTTAATCGGTCTTATCAAAAGGTTTCGCTGCACATTTTTGAAATTAAGTAAGTAAACTGCATGTTCCAAGCAGTGAATAAAACCTGAACCCCCACCCCCTATCAGCGCATGTTCTAGTTTGCCCACTTCTGCGCGAAAAACCTCATTTCATTAAAAAAAAATGAACTGGCATGGTCAGTGCAGCAGAAACAGAACCCCCTTTCAACACATCAGAGGAGTTTGGTCTAAGCGGATCGAAAATGAGCGCGAACTTTCGTATGACAGCATTTGGAACAATCACTACAAGCGTTCGTAAGCAGCGCTGAAGGAAATAGCAAAGGGCGGATGGTACAATGGTGCAATGGGTAAGCTCAAAAGGCTAGGCATTCGCAACGATGTGTTCGTCCACGAATTTTGCAAAGTCCTCATCCTGGAAGGCATTCATCGTGATAAAGGGTTGTTGATTCATAAGTTGACGGTATTCCAACACATTAGGCCACTGAGAGGCGACCGCCTCGACGCTATCACCGGAGGCATCGTCCAACTTCAGCAATCGGTCCATCACGAAGTCCCACGCATTGAGGAAAGGAAAGACAGCGAGATCACCCAGGCTCAGGTTTTCACCTTCAAAATTGAAAAAAAGGGGCGCCAGTCGGTCGGTTTTTCAAGAAAAAAATAAATTGCTTAAGCTCCGTGAGGATTCCAATTGACACACTGAGGAAGTTCAATTCGGCGAACGTGCGTTTTCGATCATCCTTCATCTGGCCAGTACATTAATATGTAGAGCAGCGACATTTGAGAAGTAAAAAAACTTACGAGCAGTAGTCATAACTTGGAGTAAATGTGTTCAGACTTGTGGGACGGCGGGACAATTATAGTCTGGTCGCTGTTAGTGGTACGGGAAGGGGGAGGGGAAATGGCAGTGTAGTCTGCCTGAGTTGTGCTTATGTTTCGTCACTGTGGCGCGAGGTGCCAGAGTGCGGGTCTGAATGTTCATGACTCAGCTTTGACCGGGGTAATAGGACGGCTTTAATGAAGGCCTTCCGCATCCGCTGTCGCAAGGCGCTCCAGTTCCCTGCGCCAACCGATACTTGCGACGGTGGAGGCAGTGGCCATACGACTAACGAATCCAGCCTTGTGTTCGCAGACGGCCTTGATTAAAGTCCTCCTATTACCCCGGTCAGAGGTGAGTCATGAAAATTCAGACCCGCACTATGGCACCTCGCGCCACAGTGACGAAACAGAAGCACAACTCAGTCAGACTGCCATACCACTTACGCTTGTAGCAGTCGCTCCAGTCTCCCTTTTCTCCGGCTCCGTTTTGTCGGTCGATGGCCGCGACAATCGTTGACACACTACAACCTCCGCCGTCTAGAACTGGGGCCCCTCCTATCCAGCTGCAGTGACTCCCGACTGCCCTCACAAACTATTATCACCTCGCGGGCGTCAGACGACCTGACTTGATACTTGTGAGCCCCTGTGATTATGCGTCCACCAAATCCTCCTCTAATCCGTCCAATCTCATGACCAGCACTCCGCCAGTCAGCCCCACCTACTGACACAGACATACACTCCCGCGTAAACTACAGACCGCGAATGACAGACTCCGTGAACGGACGCTTATCTCTTTTGCATGCAAAAAACCAACTTACGACAACCTACCCTGTGTACAGAATAAACTATTCCACACAGCTTCATGACTCATTACATTAGACGAAACGAACGAAGAGCGTGTTGTCTAAGTTGATCTCACAGCCTTGACCGCCACAAATTGGTGACCCCGAGGTGGTTCGTACACGCCACACCCTCCCCCTTCCCCCTATACCACGGAAAGAAACCGGACAATAATTGTCCTGCTGTACCACAAGTCTGAACACATTTACTCCAAGTTATAACTAATGCTCATAACTTGTTTTACTTCTCAAATTTCTCTGCTCTAAAAAGACCTATATTAGTGTACGTGCTTGATGAAGAATAATTGAAAACGTACGTTCGCCGACTTGAACTTCCCCAAAAAATATTGTGATAAATATACGGGATCATAAAAATCGTTGGTTTTTTTTTCTTGGCAAAAAACCACGCGGATAGTTGACCGAAGTCATGCAAGACGGGTAGAAGAGACGAGCATGAAGGAAAAAAATGGGGTGCCATTTTTGCTGCCAACTTGGATGGACTTATCTCCGCAGATGTTATCTCAGGCATCAAAAAGGAGAGGATTGAAAAAGAACTTTATAGACATCACATAAGGATGGCGAGATGAGGCGTTTAACTTGTAAAAGGCTTCGAGGGCAATTTTACTGCAATGCAATTCTGAATAGGAGGCAAAGACCTTGCGATGATAAACTGACGTACCCAGAAGGTAGGGTCCCTTAATGGCCTTGTCAAGATTTGATAGGGCGTTCTTGAGTGCATCGACGTCGGCCTTGGTTGCGTCGGTTGTGAAGCATATCTTGTAGCGTGGAAGAGCAATCTAAATGGCATGCGAAGAACGAAAAGTGGTCTGACTTTTTAGGACAATGAAGGCAGTTTGATATGAAGGTCGAAAATCAGCTGTAGTGATGCCTTGTGGCTACCCGCCGTCACGGTCGCCGATTTCCCCTGGCGTTCCAGGTTCTTCTACCTATGTGACTCAAGGTCCGGCTTGCGACGCCGTGAAGCCAATCGATGCCTCTGTCTTTATTGATCGGTCGAAGCAGCACACACTTCCAATTCGTGGCAGACAATGCAGAAGGCCTGGGACTAGAGTTGCCTAGCGAAAACACTAACTGCTACTGCTTACGGAGCTGTCTGCACGCTCTCTGCTTCAGTGAAGGCTTATCCATCGGTCTGTCCTCGCTTTCTTCTAATATGGGAGTCCCCAAACTGTTGACTGTCCTACATCGACAGACTTCTGCGTTTTAGCTTGCTGGACCAACGTGTTCATTGGCAGACCGCGTGTCCACCCCATTCACTTGGAGTATGCGCTACGGGCTATGCAACTCACTTTGAAAGCAATCAGTGCAGACAGGCTCTCTTTCCAGATAAACGCCCGGGCATTTGTCTGCACTCTCTAAGTGCACTTCTATAAAGGTCATTCAGCGTTGGATGCCAGTGCAAATGGTATCAACTAGGTGGGTTGCATTCCAAAAGTGTAGCAAAAAGACTGAAGAGGAAGCCCGACAGCCAAATAATAGCAGTGAGTAAGTACACAATGTGCCCCCGCTAACCCCATTGTAGGTGCTTAATGCAATTGTAGTTGCGGTTATTAGAATCTAGTTTTATTATATTTGCTATTATAGGCACCCACAAACGTGACATTAAAGGTAGCGAAAAGTGGCCCTACTACAGTCAGACAATTTCTCCGGGTATTCGTGCAAACTTGATTTTTACATGACTGAACGTCGTTATTATGGAAGATTGCGCGGCGGTAATGATTGCTCCTATTAGTGTCAAAAAACTCTCAGAGATTTCTTAGTTGAAATTGGTCCTCTTTATTAATGGAACCTGATGTTAAGATAATAGTTCAGTGCAATCGAACTCCCCATTACTGTAGCCGAGATTCAGTGCACTCGTATAATGTTCGTCAGACCATTTTTCGTGGTATTTACACCGGAATGTGGACGACAATTTTGACGACCATAAAAACTACCGTCGATCATAACGGCAGAAATGGCTTAGTATCTATTAAAGGATGATTATTATGATCGCCATTGCAATCTTTGTCGATTGCGCCGTTGCTGCGTTCGGTGCAAATTATGGTGCAATGATGAAAAAAGTTATTTTGTTGATACTGTCAACAATAACAACGCTTAGGATCCGATGATGCTGATCGACATTACCGCTCGTGTCTGTCCAGTTTATTGCTCTCGACGGAGCAGTGGACTCGCGCACTGGACGAGGATGGGAGGGTTGATGTCATATACACAGACTTTAAGAAGGCGTTCGACAGCGTCCCACACAAACGCCTAATCTACAAACTTTCGGAAATTGGGATAAGAGGAAAGCTGCTGACATGGATTACAGATTTTCTTACCGGGAGATCGCAAACCGTGTGCATTGAGGCCTCAAGGTCAACTCCTACTCCCGTTCTAAGTGGTGTACCCCAGGGCTCCGTCTTAGGGCCGTTGCTATTCCCGGTTTACATTAACGACTGCGTCGACAACCTGGGATGCAGCGCCATCATGTTTGCTGACGATGTTAAGCTGTGGAGACCCATCAGATCTAAAGCAGACAGGTACGCGCTTCAAGACAGTCTCAACTGCCTAAACAGTTGGTCAGCTCGCTGGCTCCTCAATTTTAATGTGGACAAATGTGTGGTCCTGAGACTCCGCACCAGACGGGCCAGTAAGGAGGACGATTCCTTTCAATACGCCCTTGGTGGTCAGCCCCTTTCAAATGTTGTGGAACAGAAAGACCTGGGCGTCCTAATGACCTCCTCGCTGAAACAATCTTCACAGTGTCAAAGGGCAGCCAAAAGTGCGATAAGGGTGTTATTTGCACTGAGGCGAGGATTTGTGCAGATCGATAAACAGCTGTTCGGAAAAACCTATGGGGCATTCGTCCGGTCTCACTTAGAGTATGCAGTCCAGGCCTGACGACCATGGTTGAAGAAAGATTATCAACGACTGGAAAGAGTACAGGCGATGGCTACGAAGATGGTCAAGAATCTTCATCATTTGCCTTACGAAACCAGGCTGACCGAACTAATTCTCTTTCCTCTAAATTACAGGCAACTGCGCGGCGATCTCATTCAAACCTACAGGATTGTCAGAAGCCGTGAGTGTGCCCTAAACTTTGATGAATTCTTTGAATTGGCCCGGACTGACCGTCTGCGTGGTCATCCGTTCAAACTGCAAAGGAAGCGGGCTCATTCGGACGTCCGACGGAACGCCTTCTCTCACAGGGTCATCGGGGCATGGAATGGACTCCCTGACGCCGTCGTTCTTTCCGAAAGTGTCAAATCCTTCAAGTGCAGACTAGACGCTCACTTGTTGAGAACCTACTGTACGTACAATAATGATTGTTTTAGCGGCGGCAGTTTGCGCCTAGCTCACACTTGCCGCGTACTTTTTAACTTTTCGCATTTGCTGATGTAATTGATGACTTTATATCTGTTTAACGATATGAATAGGGAGCTCAAGGGCGAAAGCCTCATTCCCTTAATAAACTGACTTATGAACATCTTTGTTGTTTGAAGTGATATCGATGCTGCTGCTACCGCTTCAGACTTTGAGGGTGTTACTCCTGTTAATGTCGTTATTAATGATGTTGCTGATAATGTCGATGGTGACGGTGGTTGTGGTGATCGTGTTGGTCTTGTCAGCTGTGGTTACCTTGACGGCGATTTTGGTGCTGGTTGTGATAATCAATGGTCATGATGGTGATGACGGTGGTTGTTGTAGGGGCACAAATTGCGCGTGGATGAAAAATTAGACAGGAAAATAAAGTACAGGTAAGTGATTCTGTGGCCACTGCATCATGTAACAGTGTCCATTTGTGCGTTTCGAAAAGCTCGGATGAACTGCGTGGTAGCAAGCAGAATTACCGAGGACGTCAAATCCGCCGCTAAACTTGCCGTCGTAGAAAGTGAACTTTGTGAAAACTGCAATCTAAATACTAAAGTTTAACAAATTGGAAAGGACTAAGCAATTGCGCAGGATAAGAATGCGTTAACTGTTGCCTGACAAATTCACCGGCGTTTTGATATTCCTGCTCTACCGGCAGGCGTATTTCTTCAATCTAGCGATATTCCGAGTATTTTTTTGACTACCTGCCTGCTCTGCGTGCTGATTTATTTTTTGAAAAAATGAACTTTCCTTTTACTAAAGAACCGCGTATGGGCGGTGCAGAAAAATGAGCCAATGCAGACATTTCAGCAGCAGCCACTCTTCGTAACGGTACAGGTAATTCTGCTGACGAAGGGCCGGACAAAAATTCCACCGATCAACGCCCACTTTTAAAACTAATGTGAAAACCTCTCCATAGGTTTTTTCCTACCCCGCGCATATACTTGATCCCCCCCCCACATAAGCTTCCTAGGTATGCGGGCATTCTTCTCGATCTAGTAGTAGTGGCCCTAAAGCGGGCCACTTGGTAAATGCGTTGGACCAACACGGTGGCCAAAAGGGGCCCCGGCAAGCGTAATTGGGAATGCACACCCATAACAACACTGGGAGTGTGTTGGCACGTCTAGTTGCAGGTGCACGCCGCGCCAATTGGGATGAGGGTGGCCTACCTAAGTTGATTTGGCATCAAATCCTGGTTGGTGTGTGTTGCGGACTAGTGGGTGTGGCTGTACGCCTAGGTGTCTCCTGCCGCCTCTAGTCTTCTTGACACCGAGTCACGGTGGGGGTGGGAGCGAGTGCGGTTGTTGCTGCGCAAGTCTACTATTACTATAAACTAAGTCACGCACATGTCCTACCCTGCTATGGAGGACGTGGTGGACATCGGCGGCAACGACGGTGGTTATTATCGTTGTTGACAGTGACAACGCTCTTATTGTTATTGCTTTTGATGATGTTTCCAGTGAGGGCGTAGTAAAGAAACGGACACTTCAAAAAAGACAGTGAGGGACTAGAAATGGCTGGGTTAGCGGATACTTTTGAATCCACTCCTGAGTACGAAGTTCAACAGACTTACGGCGGATGACAAATCCAACGCCATCTTAAAGCCCTCCTCGCCGCATACGCTCAGGAGAGAATTCTCGTCACCATTGAACTGGTCGACGTACTTCATGATAGTATCCGAGTCGGCCACTTGTTCAGTACGATAGTGCAGCAATGGGACTTTGCCCGCCGGATACAGTCGTAAATACCAGCCGGGTTTGGTGCCGAGGTTTATCAAAACATGGTCATACCTAAGAGGAAACAGAATCACTGGTAACGACCAAGTATTTGAGTACAACAATTGTTGCTGACATTCCACAGTTAGGTGTAGAAGCAAAAATCATTCACGGGCGTGCAGGCGTAAAGACTATGGAAGACGTGTAGGCAATAGTAAAAATTTATGGGCAATGGTCGGGTTCAAGATTATGTGTAGATTTTAAAGGTTTTGTAGCCTAAAGGTACGATTTCCTTGACTGTAAAATCGACGCAAGTGAATTCCAGACGTTGCAGTATGTTGGACGGGTAACCTGACCCAAATGTGATTTAACTCGCGTCGTCCGGCGGGGCCTCGTAGCTCAGGTGGTTAGAGCGTTGGCTGCGCTAAAGCCTTCCCCTTACCGCGTGGGTTCGAATCCCACCGAGGCGCCGAGTTTTTCACAGTTGGGTCAATATGAATTATTTAAAATCTGCTAAAACATCTATGAATCAGTTGGGATTGCCTTAAGTGACCCTTTGCAGGATGACGTCGACTGAAATCCAGGCGCAGGGCGTTAGCGCCTTGGTGATTCAACTACCGTGGCGTTGCGTCTCCACATATAAACGACCTGCCTTTTTATATCTGCCGAATTCTTTAGCTCTTCAGTTCATAATGGCGCCAACTCGTATCTGCGGAACATTCGCGCTACCGTCCACGCTCTGTCTGATGATAAAAAAAGAACAGTCACAATTTTTGCAATCTCCATCTGCATCGAAGACGATCTCTGCTACTCCACTTACTACGGCTCAGGACTTTAGCAGTTTAAATAAAGCAGCCAAGCGAGCATCAAATAATAGCAACATGATTAATAGTATTGTGAAGTGATAACTACTACCTTTGTACTGTCGTCCACGTTGCGGTTATGGAATACTTAAAAATATCAACTAAGTTCCCCACGTTCAGTATGGTCCAAAGACAGTCATTCCATTTTAAAATGCAACAGGTCGTGTCCTCAATTGTTAGAACCCTGAAACTGGCGCCAGCGAGGTGTCTAGGCCCCTAACCGAGTGGACAGTCAGCTTCTGTTAAAAAGGGAATTAGAAGCCCACGTCCTGTGACTAACAGGTCTTCGGCAAAAATGGTGTGTGCATGAATAGTTCGAAAAAAGAGAACAAAGAAGGCTTTCTTACGGTATTTGATGGTAGTCCAGGGTGTACCGAACACGTTGACAATACGGACAGCATTCCGCTTCATAGAGGGTAAACTTTTCCGGAACGGTTGAGGGTTCAGGATCGCCTGGAATGAAGAAATTGTGAATGACGAGAGGGAGTTTCTAGGCGCCTGAGTAATGGGGTGCTCCACGAAATGGAAAGCTGTTCTGTGCGGCTAACATTCGAGGGAATTTACATGTTTGTGGAGGCAGACGGGTTTATCCATCTGACATGAACTGCCGATGCGCTTTGCATTTGATGTCTCCATCGGCAGTCCTTTCGGCGTAGACTTGACTATCAGCAATATCTACCCAACTGATGAAACTGAGTAGTATTTTTGGCAAGAAATCTTGATCTTCGTCAGGGCCTTCCTTCTGTGATATGCGCACTTCCCGTGCGCACAAGAAAATACACATAATCTGGAGATAATTGACACTTCTCGGTTTCTTACCTTCAGGCCGATCGCAAATCTTCGTTTCGGAATACGACTATCAGACGGTAATAAGGGGAACAAAGCGTTCAATGCTGTGACCGGCACACATGCTGGCTACTCGGGACCCGCATTAACGAGCATGAGCTGGCCATCCGCCGACGGGACCCCTAGCCTCTCGTGTTTGAGCATGCTCATGACTGTGATTGCCGCTTCAATTGGGACGGAACTGAAGTCATCGCCAACGCTAGTACAAGACAGAACCGATAATTTCTCGATGATTGGCACTCTAACAACAACAACAACAGCATTGACCGCTATGGAGACGTAGACGCCCACCACGAGGACTTACGTTCTCAGCTCACTGACTTGCGCCCACCCTAAAACATTAGCCTCTAGTCCGGCTTCGGCCATGTAGAATATCACGGAATCCAAACCTCCAGGACACAGTAAACCATAATTGACACCCTCAACCTCCCCCCCTAACCTCCGGCACCTGTATAAAGGCCGTCAAGTGGAGGTTGGTTCTGTCGATGTAGCCTCGAAATCCTCGATGCGCTTATCTCACTCCTCAGTATTCGCTCCTTCTGACGACGGATTGATGAACCCAGCTCAAAATGATTTTCTGATGAACCTACTCCTTGTACTGAAATTCGATGTATAAGTATTGGTCTAAATTAGAGCCCTCCCAATCAAGGACACAAAAAACTCTCTCGCAGTCGGAGGGACAAATCTTATGTACATTGTAGGCTTGAGGTTGAATATACCCCACATCACCCGCCAAACAAGAGACTATGTGCCGCACTCGAGACCCGCTAGTGATGGAGGACTTTATATGGGTTATGTTTTTGATTAGCTCAAGCGTCTTAGGAGATCCACTAGGATTTATTGCCCTCCCACTGTTCGAAGGGGATGCCCCACACCTCCTTTACAGAAGACATGCACGAGAGTGTTATTTCTTCACTGCCTTTTACAGCAAATTACGGTTATTCAGAATTTTGTGCTTGAAGGAAGAGTGTCTTCCTGGTTTCAAAAAGTCTCGAATTATGGGATTTTTCAGGGCCATGAAGCATACTTTCATAAGGTGCCCATATGCTCACATATCGATACCGCCTATAAAGTATGCATCATGGTTTGCGTTCACTGCAAGTTACACGGAGGCCTACATGACGCCTTCGTTATAAACCTAGGATTTTCCACACAGTGCTTGTAATTTGGGATTACTGGATCTGCAATCGTGGTGGTAAATCAGGTTTAGAATTATTCGGGACCCAAAAAGATTTTATGACAAAATGCACCCTTTCGTCGGATATAAATTGCGATGGTAAGTGTGGTCCCGAATTTAAATGAAAATATTTAGTTGCCAGAGCAAAAGTGTTTGGCTTCTAGTGTCGGTGTGTTATACAGTATAAACTATTAAGGCCTTAAGGACCGTGAGCGTCTGCTATTCCATGATCGTCAAACCATGACCCTCGCCGCCTGGTGTACGCTGGCAGTGCTCTGACACCTGCTTCCCTGCCGGTGGATGTGCGTGCGTTTCGATGGGTATACAGTGTATGGTGCGGACCACGGGTGGGACGCCAAGGTGCAGGCTCGGCCGCGCCATCCACCTGCCCCCTCTCCGCCTCCGGTATTTGTGACTCTCTCTCTCTCTCTCCAATTCAGGCCTAAGTGGGGGTAGGATGAGAGAGTGCGGTAGATGCTGTGAAAGTATACTCTCATTATAAGCTAATTCACGCGTAAATCACCACGCCTGCTGCACAGTATTACTGCTTGCATGCGATTTTGTCGGGTAATAACTACTACCGAAGACCAGACTGTGAGAAGTGCCTCCCATGTCTACACCAACGACCCAACAGAATCCGATAATGGCATGTAGAATTTCCCATTTATTCGATACAGCTGTAAAGAAATGATCTACTTTATTCACACAATACTTTAAGTACCAGTAAGGTAGGCTAATGAATCGAAACACTAGGTTTTTGTATGACAAATTTAATATAAATGAAGAGTCAAATGAAAGATGGAAACTCAAACTCGACGACGCCAAGTGTCATTATTTATTCATGGCCGGTCATCGCCAAGACTATTAATTAAGGTCGTTAAATCAGATCTCTCTGATAAGTAACATCGTTTTGCTATCAACCTCGGAAAAGACTTTACCACGTCAAGCGCGTCGTCCTCGACACTATCTTTCCAGATAATACAACTTATGTTTCCACCCCTGCGTATTCTAATTATTATAGTTTGTTTAGGGGCTTGATCGCAGTCGGTAGCCAGGAATGGGGAAACGGACGGCGACCTTAATCCTAATCCTAACCCCAACCCCAACCTAAATCGTAAACGTACCCGTAGCCCTTAGACAGCCGTAACTGAAGAACCTGACCGTAATACTGAAAACGAATCGTACGCTCAAACCCTAACCATAACCCGAAAATCGGAAACCATTAACCGTTACCCTAATCCTAACCTCAAACGTACAACGGAAGCCAAATGGGTCACATGTGATTATGGAGCCCCACAAAATAGCCCCAGTAAGCAAACGCTCACGCCACCTGTAATACGGGTCCTGGCTACCAACTGCGATCTAGCCTGTTTAGGTCCCCGCAATGCCTTTGATTTCCGTATTTTATCGTGCACAATTATAATGTTATTATCTAATTGATTTAGACAACACACTAACAACCAACATGGCATTCAAATGAACCAGGGCTCCATGTTTGTTAACGACAAGTGTAAAATAAGTATGCAATAAATAAATAAGATTTAAATAAAGGATGGAAACTAAAACTCGGCGACGACAATTATCACTATTTATCCATGCCCAGTTTAATCAGGCCGTTAAATCTGGCTTGTCTGGTAAGTAACATGCTTTCGTTATCCCGTGGAAAATACTTTACCAATCTATAGGTGCTTTTTCTGACACTAAATTTTCACCCGTATGCATCTTGAATATTGTGAATTTTCTAGATTTCTAGAATGCCTGTGGATTAGGCCGTAATTACGACGTGCAGAAGACGCGCATATTGCGAATATAACACTCTGATTACAGAATGTAATGCAAAGATGATAACTTCATGACAATTAACTAACCATTCACAGAGCATGAGGTGTTCACTCTCCGCTATTTCCTTTCAAATATAAAGAGCGTAACAACAGCCATTTCAATCTCGGATCTTGCTCAGGATTGTGACAAGTATACATAATATTCCAAGCTATTCTCCATTCTACTAGGAGCACTCAAACTTCTTGCATTCTCCAGGCGTGAGGTTTTAGGTCTTTTACACCGATTGCTTAACAAGAAAAACCGGCCAGGCTGGCAAACGGAACGTCCTCAAAGTCAACAAACTTTGGCATGAAATTAATCGCCTTAAATATATCGTCCTCAGAACTTCGCTAGTTTTCGTTTTATCTCCATTCCTGGAAAGGTTTTACTTGTTATTACATAAAGTGTTGTCCTTACTCAAGTTGTGTAAGGCAAGAAAGTATTTTCGTTTTCCCGATCAAATGAGTCTCTCAGTACTCGCGTGAACGGATTTCATTTTGAACCAAAGCCTAGATAAGAAGAGAACATGCAGTTCGAGGTAGGTATGTGCAGTAAAACAACATGGAAACTAGGAAAACTGATCTATATTGAGGAAAGTACGCCTGACGGAAAGATCGCCACTACTGTTCACCATGCGTTAATGCGTCTTGTAGCATCGAATACAAAATTCTTGATTAAGCTTACCTTGTTTCAAGTGCTGATCTTCATCAGAGGACATTGTGAAACAGAGCACAGAGCGTGAACTTGCATAGGCAGTGAGCCATAACTTTTTATACAACCCCCGAGTACCGTCGACGATAGCTATTGGTTAATTTCTTGACTGGCGATTGGTAGATTTTTTCTAGGCATGTCTGTAGAACATCTCGAATGTCATTGGCTATGGTGGCAGCTGTGACAGCAGATTGACGTGTTCTTAAACGTTTCGTGAATGCCCTCAAGAGCATAGGCATAAACATTCCGTCGGTGAGAAGTCTACTCTGAGCATATCATTCACAGTAATAACCATTTACTACTGAAGTATTCTCAAAATTTGCTAAATGAAAACAGTAATGCAAAAAAATTGGCACTGTCAATACAACTGCGAAGTATTCAAATCAGTAACGGCTAGCTTGAGTTTTACCCTGTTACGTTATTGGTTGTGATGCGTTTTACGCCACAATTCACCACAAGGAGGGCGCCCCGGAAACAAAGTGATTCGCAAGTGGTTACAACCAAAATCTTGTATCCGTGGCGTTCCCCTATGCAAGCAGTCTTCACACTAAATTGCTGCTCCCTCAAATGTCAGAAAACGTGAATTTTAAAATCGTAAAATCAGAATTAAGTCTTCTGCCGCAAGTAAAAGGCACGGCGGGATATTTGACGATTACCAGAAACCAGTGGTCGCGTTTCTGGGCAACTGGATGATAACTTCAGGTTTGGGTAGAATCGGCACACCACCGTTAGTCTGAATTGCCCATGCCTGCACCTGGTTTGTCGGTATGTTGGGTTTCTCCATAATGCGAGATTGAGGACAAACTTGATATAAGCGTATAGTACTTAATTGCAAAAAACCAAATACCATTTAATTTATTGGTAAGGCAAGTGGAAAAACACAACTCTGATAGATGTTGCCAACTAACCCCCAAATCTTGCTTCTGGATCGGCCTGGTCAATTAACCCAACAATTGTGACCTTCATTTGGACATCTGAAGGGGAGCATAAAACAGATGGCATGAGCTGCTAATTGCTGCGTCGTTTCTGCCAAGTTAGTCGGTGTTGGCGGTGTGCGCGTCCGTGAGTATCCAGGACGGTCAAATGGACGGCTACCTGCAATTGGCAGCATCGAGTCTCCACAAATGCTTTTTTATCTAGAGCTTTCAGTTTGTCAAGATGAGCCATTTGATTGCTGAAATGCAGATGGTGAACGGGAAAATTCAACGAAGCAGTCGGTCACCTTGTCGTCTCCTGCGTGCCTGCATTCGGAGCCGCATCTTGATCGGTCCAGCACTAGCACGTTCTGCCGATTTAACCTCTCGAGGGCTGCAGAATTCGGCAAATGCCAGCGTTGTGATCGGGGTGCTTAGAGGTTGCCTTCTGCCGTTTAGGAAAGCGGAAGAAACTGTTGGTCAGGAGGAGGTGATTTTCTGCGCAAATTCGCAGAAGAAGAGGTCATTGTCGTTGCTGGCAGCGGGAAAATGGGGACCAAGCACTCCCCTCCAGGCATCGTATTCTGTTCTGACGCGGTCATTGGAGCCGTCAAGGGCACTCAGTTTGTCTACTTTCGGTATGGTCGCGGGGAGGACGTGCTCGTTCACTTAGAATGCGTTCTTTGCGGCGTTGAAGCTAGTCATCACGGGACGTACGGCGGGGATTTGGTCTCCCCGGAGAAGTAGCCGTTGCCTTAGCAGGTATCGCTTATGCGCTGTGGTCGAAAGGGCAGTCGTCCCACAATGTCGTTTCGGGTGGCAAAAAAGACGCCTGTTTCGCGTCAATCTGCCTTGAGGCGACAGCTCCAGAAGAGTTTATAGCCTAAAAGGGGACACACATTCTAGGCTCACTCTAGCAGCCTGCGGGGTGGGGGCTGGTCGTTGTTCGTAATGGTTTTTCGATTACGAGTTGTGCATCAAAGAACCATGGCATACTTTTAGATGACATGGTTTAGGGCACATTTCCTGGCCCATTCCCCTAAAGGCAGCAGGCAGTGCTGTCCCCAGATAGGGGGTGATTAGTCATCTTGGACGGCCGCTGAACTCCACTACGCTTGGTTTAGCCACCTGCATGATCGCATGTCGCCCTTCTCTGTTAGGTGAGATAATTGGTCCCGCAGAAATCTTATGAGCAATGACATCAAGCCTTTGTTTGGTTAACTGCAATTTTTCTTTAAATCGAAATCCGCAAGGAATCTCGCATGCAGCGACACAAGATTATTTGAGGCAATTATAATTGATATATTATTGTTCAGACAAAAGTCTACTGCCAGCAAGAAAAGGGTTTTTCGAGAAACATTTGTCTATGCCAGTTGGTGCTTCAAGGACTGCTCAGCTCTTACATTGCGGCTCTTAAGTTGGCAAGCAGGTATTTGCTTCTATTCCCATCGATGTAGAGGAACTTTGTGCAACACTTTTAATAAACTAACTCGTCATTAGCCTACGCCGGCTTGTTTCTTTTTACATTTTGTACACTATTCGCAGGGAGCTATAAAGATCGGATGACATTTCATTTTCACTGTTGAGTGAGTACTCCAATAAAATAGCTATCAAACCTGTTTCTTCTGATAAATCCTCAGAGCAGAGGTGGCACTATAAAAACGCACCAAATGATGTGTCACCTTTGCGTAATTCTGCTTTTATTTATGACGACACTATTGCATAACTACTTTTGACTGATAAGTTGTCATGTTAAATGGCAAGGCCCGTCGCCCATTTATTTAGTTTGGGCTCTGTTCATGCGCAATGCGAGTGGAAACTTCAGATACTTGAAGAAGGAGACACGATCGCCGGGACTAGAGCTTTATTAGCCTGACGTTTCGGATTCCTACTCGACTACATCATCAGAGACAAAAGAGCAGAAAAGGGTGGTTGTTGCACAAGGGACGGCAGTATTTATAGGATGCAGTCGCCATGCTACCGCATACCTATGGACATTCACGGCTCCCTCCTTCATCCAGGATTAACGCACTTGGTGTGATCATTGCTTGATGGCCGACATTCGAGTCGATAATTGCTGCAATTTCATCACGTGCGTTGGATGTTGGTGTGATGATTGCTCGACCATCTGACGCACCGACCCCGGTGTTGGAAAAAGTGTTCACCTCTGCGCTACCTTGTGCAGCAACCACCCGTTTCTGCTTTTTTGTCTCTGATGATGGATTCGAGTAGGAATCCGAAACGTCAGGCTAATGAAGCTCTTGTCCCGGCGATCGTGTCTCCTTCTTCAAGACTACTCCCTGGGACTCGTCTCTTCGCTTCTATTGACTTCAGATACTTTTAATTCCTGTTTTGCATTATCGATAGAAGCGATCAAGCGAGTTCCAGGGTGCAGCTCATACGAAGAGGGAGATGCGACCACTGGAACAAGAAATCTGTTGACCTGGCATTTCGAATTCTCACTTGAGCCTATCAAGAGAAACAGTCGCAGAAAAGGCTGGTAAAGGCACAAATAGTGCAGTATTTATAGTACATAGCTGTCGTGACACCACCTGCGCACTTTACTTAGCAGCTATCACGTTAATCGCTGGGGGTCGTAATTGAGGCTATGATGGTTCCACTGCCGGCGTACGAGTTGTTAATTTCACCATCCATTGGCAATCGAAGCGAAGAGACGAGTCCCAGGAAGCAGTTTTAAGGAGACACGATCGCTGGGACAAGAGCTTTATTAGCATGACGTTTCGGATTACCGCTCGAACCCATCATCAATGACAAGGCAGATACGTGCGCTTCATGCATAAGGGGATGCAGTATTTATAGGATGCAGTCGCCATGCTACCGAATACCTTTGAATATTCACGGTCCGCCCATTCATCAGGGATTGTTGCACGTGGTGTGATGGCCGACATTTGCGTCGTTAATTGCTGCGATTCCATCACGTGCGTTGGATGTTGGTGTGATGATTGCTCAACCATCTGATCCGCCGACCCTGACGGTGAGAAAAGTGTTCACCTTTGAGCTTCCGGCGTGGTTAATTACTCCGCCTAGGCGAAGTATTTTGTTCTGCAGGGAGCTCACAGGTGAGCACTTTTCCCAACACCATCCAAGTTTGATGCTGGCGTGATAGTTACTCGGCCATTTGGCCCGCTATCACCGGGATTGGTGCTCATGCCGTCCCCACATGAGTAATTCCCCTGCTCAGGGGATGTCTCAGCAACCGCGCATTAATCACTTGGACGCGGACTGACGAGCAATTAACGCCTCCAGCGGTGATCATTAGAGCTGTTAATTATAGTAAGCATGTGACCCCACGACAGCTTCCCTTACGTTTATCTGCGAGCATCTCTGATGATGTGTTCGAGGGAGAATTCGAAACGTCAAGCCAATAAACTCATTGTTTCGATGATCGCATCTCCTTCTTCTGACCTGTTTTGTATGCCTTACCACAGACTCTATGTGCGAGACTTATTGTAATCAATGTCAACCTCTTAAACCTAACACCGTTTATCTGTTTAATGTCTAATTCAACATTTCTAATTACATGCCATTGAATGATTGAGTTTATTGTGGGTTTATTTTCGTTGTCCGTTTGTCTCACGAACGGAACTTACTTATGGTTATTTTGCCGATCAACCCGCCAAAAGTAAATTGTAAGACATGTTAACTGCTGGCAGTTTTTAACGCCATCAACTTGGTGATCGCGTCAGACGTTGTGAACTTTTCAGCGCCTCACACCGAGTTGCATCTGACATCGGAGCTGACCTTCGCAGCTTTGTTTTTGACCTCCGTTGGCGACATATGAAAACATTTTAAATTCCGCTCTGTGTCGCGTGCGAGGCGCTGGCATCACGCGCTGCGGAAAGTGAGATTACATTTGAGCCCCGTGTTACAATCCTACTTTATCTTGACCATCGGGCTCTCAGCTGACATACTAAGTGAAATTTACGTTAAGCAAACTAACCAGAAATTTGTACTCAGCTCGAGCTTGATAAATCTATACATACATTCGAGTTGGAAAGAAAAAGACTCGATTAACGATACAGAAGCCTTCCTCGTCTGACGTTTCGGATTCGTGTTTGGACCCATCATCAGAAAAAACAGCAGATACAATTGATTCATTCACAAGGGGATTCAGGGGGTGCTCAATGAAGATATGACAGACACGTCAGTGACTGATGTCGGGTGCTATACAGAGTCCGCAACTTCTAGCATTTTGACGTATTCTGATATCCGAAGGCACTTTTATGAACTAGGAGATAACCTACGATCTGTAGGGAGACTCAGTGCATGTGTGAAGAAGGAGACGCGATTGCTGGGACAGGAGCTTTATCCACCTGAAGTCTCGGATTCCTGCTTGAACCCATCATTAGGCGGTTCATGCACAAGCGGCTGTAGTATTTATAGAACGCAATCGCCATGTTACCGCATAACTGCGCTTTGGGCAGTGATTGCTTGATGGTCGACATTCGCGTCGTTAATCGTTGCAATTTCATCAGTTGAATTGAACGTCGGGGTGACGATTGCTCAGCCATCTCACCCATCGACACTGGCGTTGGGAATAATGTTTGCCCGTACGCTCCGTCCATGGGTAAATGCTCAACCTAGGCTAAGTCTCTGCACCGAGAATGGAAAGGGGACTTTATTGCACTTTTTTATATACTGGGGGTCAGTGAGCCGGTGAATATGAGAATTACACATCGTTTCAAACATCCCCGAATGTTTTCCACGCCATTACCCCACTGGTACGCTGGAAATACTTTCACATCACGAGACACAATCGATAAGGGTTCAGCCCTAGTTTCATTTATATTAACCATCGAATAATCGGAATACGATATTATTATACGGCAAATTTCGGCTCAAGGTTTATGTCTGGTATTAAAATTTTGACAGGGGCTCTGTCTTCAATGCTTGCCGAAGTGGATGAAGGAGAAAGAAGAGCGTCGCAGAACCAGGACGTACAGTAGGTGGACTAACTCATGAAATGTCAGCCGAAATTCCGAAATGCGTTTTCGTCTCGAAAAGATTGATTAAGTAGGGTTATAAAACTAATAATCATGCAGCACAGTTCCGTAATAATTCAATTGCCTGTGGATGCCGGCTTTCAAACGACCTACTTTCCGGCTGAATACAAAAACTATACTCTGAAAAAATGACTACTCACTTAGCATGCACTTTTCTCAGTGATTGTCAATGCCTTTAACTATACAATTATATTTCGTAGAAAACATGCATAAAAATATTCATTCATTGGTGGAAAATTAAGTCGGCTTCCAATTTTATGCTCACAGGAAGTGTATAATTCGGCCTTTAAAATCTTTTCCAATTCCCGAATAATTGTGAACGCGACCTGCCGTTGCACTTGTATTCAGCGTTCCTAAACTACAAGCCATATATTTTCTGCGTACAGAAAATCATACATTTCTCTATGGTATTAAAAGGAAACCACATGGGGTTTATTAAATAAAGCAGTGGATTTGAACCACAATGTAAACTTTTCAAGCCACATTGGTAAATGCAGAGACACGACGTTTTATGAACGGTCACTTCACGGTATTAAAAAATCCCGCAATTAAAAACTCTCTGAAACCGAATTAGGCCCTTCCTTCAAGTATAAACTTGAAAGAAGACCTCATTTTCTACCGAATGGGTAAGAGGATGAATATTTATATGCATGTTTCCTATGAAATATAATCACATTTTCAAGGTCATCGAAAATCAATGAGACAAGTGCATGCTGAGTGAGTAGTCCTTTTTTACCGAGCGTAGTTTTTGCATGCAGCCAGAAAGAAGTTCGTTCGAAAGCCGGCATCCTTAGGTAACTGAATTATTATAGAATTCCGCTGCACAATGATACGTTGTACAACATCACTTAATTAATCTTTTCGAAACGAAAACGCATTTCGGAATTTCGTTTGCGATTTCGTGAGTCAGCCTACCCATGGTAAGTACTGATAAAGGCAAGGCTAGGAGCATGTAAGTTGCTTGTTGGCACGGTGGTCGGATGGCAGTTATCCCTCTCCAAAATGAAGGTCAGGACACAGATTAGCTTACCCGATCTGAGGTCACTTTTTAGTGCAGACTCTGAGACGTAAAACACGCCGGAAAGAATATAACAGTGGATATGAATTCTGGACGTTATAATCAAGCAACGGAGAGGGTGTTACACTGAGTTACTTAGGCCTGAGATAAGAATGAGAAGACTGAATGACCGAAGTGTCGGATTTGGATGTCAGGGCATGTAATCTATATATATAAAAATGGAAGGGTTTTTTTTTCTGTGTTATATCTAATCTCCGAAAGTACTGTACCGATTGCGCTGAAATTTGGACACAACCCGACCCGCGCATAGGGCCGGGTTTTTGGGCTGGTCAGTTGTGTAATTATGCCGATGGTACGCCTGTGATAGGTAAAAAACTGGATTTTTTCCGGCACAACAACGTCACCTGCTGCGGCCACTTGACCTACATCCGCTTGTGCCCACACGTCTACCCGCCGAGCTACTTGACCGACATTCGCTCAAACGCACGTGCTCCACCCGACGGCCGTGACCACCCCACCACTCACCTCGCAGGCACTTGAGCAGGCCCTCCACCCTCTCTGGGCCGCTGCAATATGGGCCGCCGAGCAAACCACTCCTGGGGCAAAAAAAAACACGCGACACTTGGACGCCACTTAAAATTGTCCCACGGCCCACATAATAGGGCCGTCACCGCTTACTCTGGGAATCTTGAGGGTGAGGACTGGACGCAATTAACACCAGACCCACCACCCGGCGCAACCCATATAATAGGGCTGTCGCCCAATGTCAGCTCTGTGTAGTGCAGCTCGGCTTGCGGAAGCCGGGTTGCGGTCACGGCTACCGCGTTCTGCAGCTTCGGGCCTGCTTAGTTCAGCAACAGAATGAACAATACCGATTTCAACACAGTATCCATTTACTTTTCGGAATGGTGCCGTTGGATATCACTTCAACGTTAAGATCATAAATTCAGTCAGTGACGAGGAAATGCACGCGAAATGTAGTGGAATGAATTACTACTCCTTCCGACTTGTGCTTCGACGGAATGTAAGTAAACCCCTTTTGAACTGTCGTCAATTGCTTCATCACTGCATTGTGAATACGCATGCGAACTCGAAACAGGACGCCCGCTTTTCATTCATTTGCATCCGACCAAACTGCGCTCTGAGGAATATATTCCTTTGCATGATGCAGTTGTAAACGACGGTAATATATCTTCCGTTGTAAGACTACTGATTTTTGTCCTCCACATACACAGACAGTTCACGCCATACGCCCGGGTACGCTGGAGGTGCAATCCTTTTTGTTTGTCAGTACGGACGCCCAAACCTACTCTTTACATTCACATGCAATCCAGCTTGGGGGGGATATTTTCCAGCTCTCACTTCTCGGGTTATCGCCCGTGAATAGGTAGGACATCAGAGTGCATGTTTTACTACAGAAAACCGAAATCGCTGATGAACTTCATGGTGAAACACGAGGTGGTTGGGTCTGTGCGCTGCTGGATGTATTATGTGGAACGGCAAAAGTGGGGACTGCCTCATGCACATGTCCTGATCTGGTTCTATAACAAGATCGCCTGCAACGAAAACGACGACGCAGTATGCGCCGAATTATCTGATATCGACGTCGACAATGATTTGCATGAAGTTGTGGCGAAGAATATGCTACATGGACCTTAGATGCACTGAATCTCAATCCTCCAACCCCCCCCCCGGCATGATAGACGGAAGTCCCTTATACCGAAAATGATCAGCGGAAGACATCGGCAAATTGGCAACCGTACGAATGCGAATTCTTTCATTCCCCATCCATGAGCAAAGTCCAAGTGTTGTTCGCTTGCAGTACAGTTAGAGAATGGGCAATGCGTTTACTTCACCGATGAAAAACGCGCAACAGGTTGCCTTAGGTCCACTGGAAACAATATCAACTGCGTTCTCCACGTTAAGCCAAAGTGACGCGTTTGCGAAACCACTGCCGCATTCGGAAGTGCTTACGCATTACACAGGGAGTGTGCGTAGAAAATCTTCCGAACAACGCAAACGAGGAGAGCGAGTGGACGGACACCCCGGCATACTCAAAGGAACTGCGATTGGCAGACTGCATACCGTGCATCCCAATCTTACTTCGCATGGTGTTGGTGAATGTGCCCGGTCCAACGTCTTTCCAGCAATTGAAATCTGTCAACGCATGCCACTTTCAGCAGTGTGTGTCGGGCTCTTCAGTTACTGGATAACGATCAACAGCGGGACGTATGTATTAATTACGCCTGCAACGCGTCCCATCCACATTAAATTCATACATTGATTGCAGTCATATTGACCGCATTCTCTCCTCATCTCCAACGGATTTACCGGAGAAATAGACTTTGCAGATGGCTGAAGATACCTTCCGTCAACTATGCAAGGAAAATTCAAATGTGGCTTGCACAGCAGGAATCTACACCGAGGCGTTAATATTGATTGAGGATATGTACACCGAAATCGCGAACAAAGTTCTTAATCAACTGGGAATGTCGCCGCAAAAATAAAACACGGTTCAACTTCTGCCATGCTTGCAATCAAACATTCACAAGGTAAACCTGGAGCAGAATGGCATTTACGATCAAATACCGCGGAATGTCAGTAACGAGGTTGGAGGAATCTTCTTCCTAGATGCGCCAGGAGGGACTGGCAAAACGTTCCTACTACGACCGATTCTGCCGGCAATTCGATTCAATAAATGACATAGCCCTAGCACTTGCATCCCCGGAATAGCTGCAGCTCTGCTACCTGGCAAAAAATCCGTCCATTCAGCTTCGAAATTGCCTTTGAATGCGCAATTCATTGAAACTCCCGCGTATAAAATTTCCAAAGCATCCGGTATAGGAAAAGTACTGCAGAAATGCAAACCTATTGTTTTGGATGAATGCACAATGGCGCGAAAATGCGCTCGAGGTCCCTGACCGAACGCTGCAGGATTTGCGAGGAAACAGCAGATCATTTCCGATGCACTGCTACTGCTTGCTGAAGACTTCAGGCCACCACTGCCTCGATCGGCATCGGTGGACGAAATAAATGCCCGCCGTCACCACTTACTCCGGAATTCTCGAACGCGACTGGGTGCAGCAAACTATTGCCGTGCCATCGAGAACGTCTAGAAGGACAATCCTGGGTTTCGCACACAATACGTACCGCCAACCGGTGGCCCTTACATTTTTCATAATTGGGAACGTGTTCCTTCCTCTTTCCCTTACTCCCAAATTCATCAGATTGAGCCACAGCAACGCGTGGCGGGGTCCGGCTAGTACTATATACTAGCCTCATTGTATGCAAGGAGTCGTCGAAGACGTCCTTCTACATTTGTGATAGTTGGTAAACGCAGCTATCCAAGGATCGTTTGCGGTTTGAAGGCACACGGATCGAGACAGCGATGAACACTTGTAATCGCTGCAGAAGCCTCGCAATATCCTGAATTCCATGTTGCGCTGCCAAATATGCATCCGAGCACGCAAGTCTGAGGAAGGACGGGTTGGTAGTGGATCGCGAGAGCCAGTGGTTTGGATGTGAGGATTGTGGTGACGTCAACTGAACCCATACTCCCTCCTTTGATTCGTTACCGCCTTTATTTTGTCAAAGCAATTTCTCTGCCGAATGCCCCACCATTGAGCACATCGGCATCTGGAATTACTAAGCCTGCAAACTAGTATCTGGGTATATCTTGCGGTGGGACAAATGGCTGGAGGAATGCATCTGGCTTTTGTAAAGTTGGGAAACATCATAGTCCTCCCATAGACGTTTCCGTAAGTCTTGCCAAGTCTTGCCAGATCGCGGTGGTGATGAATTTATCGCTCTCTCTCTCTCGTCGAGTCACCGTCGTGTGACCTTAGACTGGTGGGGCAAAATCAACGGTCTAAGGTCATTACCGGTGGCGGTCAACGGAACTACGGCTCGACTAGAGGGCGATAAGGACATCACAACTGACTGCTTGCATAAGCAAAGCCCACAGATGCGGTTGTGATGCGAACATTTAGCCTGCTGATAGTACACATAAACGACAACCCTGTTTTACACGTCTTTGCACAAGGCAGTCGCAGCGGGAAAAAATCGAGGCTCAGTTGAACAAAACAACGGTTTAAATTGTTTTTTTTTTAAATTAATGGACACAAATCTGCAGGGGTTTCTATACTACCCAGTCCAGATTGTCCCGCATCTTGGGTGGTTATCGGAGTTGGGATTGCATTTCTGGTTGGTTTAAGGAATATGCTCGTTCTGTTGTCTTGGGGCTGGTAAGATAAATCGATCAAAGTTCATCTATTCAAATAAGTGTTATACGGAAATATGGGAAGTGGGCGAGATACAGAAAGTTAGTGGGCGTCAAGGGTTAGACATAACCCTCGATTAAAGAGAGGAAGAGTGCGGTGAGGTGAAGGCCACAAACCTAAGTTTGGCCACGGTAAACGTGGAGCTTGCACTACACCAGCTTACGTAATCCGACTGCAGCCGTTCTCATCGTTGCTAGCAGACACCGGCCCAGCGACTTAGGGTAGCTCGGTGTGACAGTACAAACTACACGAGAAGCATGTGCGGGAGTGTCGTTGCCCATTCTCCTGTTGCCGATTCGCTGAACCAATACAGCCTCAAGAGTAGGTGTTCATTGAGGTGGTCTGAGATGACAATTAATCTTTACCTTCTCCGTGCAAAAGAGGATTGGTCTAGAACGAAATGGGAACTCTTGCAACTGGGAAGGTTCTTGGGCAAGCTGCTTTAAGACGTCTTCCAAGGAGTTCACTAGTCACGTCCATTTGAAAGGCAGCATTGAGGAGGAACGCTATTATTTCGCCGTCGGCATGAGGTCAGTTGGAATAACGTTCGCCGATCTGGTTAAGGGATATGATGGTCCCGTTATGCCTATAGGGTGGATCGCATATAGACCATGAATATTTGCTGAATGGAGCACGTTAACAAAATCAGGGCTGAGCGAAACATCGATTTCTAGGTTGTTAACTACACTAGTAAGCCATACCCTACACCAAGTTGGGGCGTCAAGAATACACATTTTATGGTATTTTAAAAGTTAACGTTGAACGCAATCAAAAGTTTCTGAAGACCAGTTCTGACTGGTACGCTCGTGGACGATGTTGACGAAGTGTGTCAAAAGGTCCGTTTCGTACTCCTCGCGTAGTTGTAGAACAATCCAAGGTTGATTAACGAGCCAATCGGAATGCCCTTTCTTTGTGGGCATGTGATCCCATCGAATGTCAGTAATATTTTCAGATTGTGTCCCATAAACCCTACGAAATACTGAACTGTGTGTCAACGACTGTTGCCGCTGTATGTTTAAACTTCGAGAGCCTCTGGTTTGGACCTATTGACATCATTCTCTTCCGTGATTACAATGTAAATTCAATGAGTCTGTCAGGGAACTGGTTTGTTGAATTCACAGACGTTTCAATCATCATATGCTCGCTGCTCGAGGCAAGACAAGTTGCGAGGGGGAGTGGGGGGGCATTCCACTCGTGTAATCTTGGAAGGCACTAACATTGTTCCATATTCGCTGCTGTGGGCTTTACCACGTACCAGATCTTACTGTTGGTGAATTTATCGCTCCTTCATAGAGCGCCTGTCCTGTGACCTCAGACTGACGGGGCACAATCAACGGTCTAAAGTCATTACTGGTGGCGGTCAACGGAGCTACGGCTCGACTAGAGGGCGATAAGGACATCACAACTGACTGCTTGCATAAGCAAAGCCCGCAGAAGCGGTTGTGATGCGATCATTTAGCCTGCTGATAGTACACATAAACGACAACCCTGTTTTACACGCCTTTACACAAGGCAGTCGCAGCGGGAAAAAATCGAGGCTCAATTGAGCAAAACAACGGATTAAATTGTTTTTTTTTAAATCAATGGACACGAATCTGCAGGGGTTTCTATACTACCCAGTCCAGATTGTCCCGCATCTTGGGTGGTTATCGGAGTTGGGATTGCATTCCTGGTTGGTTTAAGGAATATGCTCGTTCTGTTGTCTTGGGGCATTATTTATAGCGCCCGAGGACTGTCGTGCATAGACCATGAATATTTGCTGAAAAGAGCATTAACAAAGACAGGGCAGACTAGAGGGTCGATTTCTATTCAATCATAAACGATCAGAGGTTGGGGCGTCCGAGATTCAGATCGAGGATCTTTTGTCGCTGAGTCGAAGGCTCCACCTTCAAGCCACGGGGCCGTAATCCTTCCAATTGCAGTCGGGAATAATATTTGTTTTTTAATTGTATTTCAACTTTAGGTTAGGGGCATGCTCCATTTGCAAGACATTTTATTTACAACCAGCCACTTACGATACTTCTACAGAAGCGCTGAAAAATGACTTGTGCAACGGACACTGGCATTTGAAAATTAGGCATAGAATGGGAGCGAAGATAGGAGTTCCAGAAGGCAGCCGGAATGACGTCAGCTCTCATGTTGCGGCTCATTCTATGAGATCCGGTCCCACACTCAAAGTAAGCGAGACCAAAATTCTCGCTGGAGGTGATATCCGCGTGAGCCATCGAGCTGACTGAGTCATGGTTCACTGGCACCCAGTCTTTTAACAAGCGCAACGAGCTTCCCTTTCCATACTCGGTGTTGAGACTCCTCCTAGACGGAGAAAACTACGCACGCGGGGTGCGCACAGGCGAAGATTGTTCCCAACGGCAGGTTCAGTGGGTCAGATGGTCAAGCAATCATCGCATCCAACCAGACGGCAGTGGGTCTGATGAAGAGCGTTTCAAGCAGAGATCTAGTCTGTCCATCTTCTGAGACTAAAGAGTCATACACCCAGCTCTCATCGCGTTTTGTCTGACGCGCAATTCGCCACTGTCGACTATGTTGTTGGTCGAAAGTAGCGTGTTCCATCGTGACCTCTACACCCCCAACCCTGCTGCCATCCAATGTTTCACGCCGTCAGTTCCTTTCGATAAGAATTCTCACAAAAGCAGATGGGGTTGAGGCGAAGTAATATGCTCGGCTAAACAGTTGGCGTCCATCAACTGCCTTGATGAGCAATTATGGCCTCTGGACACAACAGCAAGCGGCTCAACGTACAGATGTGTCCATTTGCTCGGTCTTATCCTGATGGCCTTAGACTGTGTACCAAGGCGATAATCGCACATCAGTGTTGACTGGAAGAGGCTTTGACGCCCGTCGACTTTTTGTCCAGCCGTCACATTAGTTCGCCTCCCCCACCTGGTTTCATAAACCTTCTTTACGTAACCCCGTCATTCTCTGGCCATTTCGACGCGACCGCTTCGACATTGTCATTTAAAACTTCTTATAACATCAAAAATCGACCAACAACCGGAAGGGAACCGTGTCCGCTTAACTCAATTTCTCGCCCGAAGAACCAGAATAGGAGAAAAGTCTGCTGTTTGTCAATTTTGCATAAAAAATTGCCAAAGTAAAACTACAGGATAGATAGGAATTTCAAACGAATTTAATGGGGAAAGCAGGCATCTTTGACAAAAGGAGAAACAAAAGCATTTCTGACCGCTACTAAATGGTTCAAAAAACGGACTCTGACAGTGGGTGCGCCGGAGAGCGACTAAGTCATTCAAACTATGTTAATAGTATTGTGTAATAATTTACCGTACTAACAACACAGGTATTAGCTAAAAGCCCAGACACGCGTGTTTCGCCGATCTTGTGCCGCTGCCTGACGCAGCTGCGAGGGGTTCGGCTCGTCAGTGGGTCCGCCAGATTTCCCCGTGTGTTTTCTGGTATATGAACTCCAGTTTCAACTTGCCTTGCTTAATTTCCGAGGAAATTAATGCGCGAACTTGGAGTAACTCTTTCGAAACAGGCCTTTTCAAGCACGGTCCGAAATTTGATATGAATATTTGAGCTGAAATCCATCAGCTACTGCGGAATAACCGCTTAATATTCACAAACCGCCAACAGGCAGCCAGTAGTATAGCATTGTGTAATAATTTACCGTACTAACAACACAGGCATTAGCTGAAAGCCCAGACACGCGTGTTTCGCCGATCTTGTGCCGCTGCCTGACGCAGCTGCGAGGGGTTCGGCTCGTCAGTGGGTCCCCCAGCTTTCCCCGTGTGTTTTCTGGTATATGAACTCCAGTTTCAACTTGCCTTGCTTAATTTCCGAGGAAATTAATGCGCGAACTTGGAGTAACTCTTTCGAAACAGGCCTTTTCAAGCACGGTCCGAAATTTGATATGAATATTTGAGCTGAAATCCATCAGCTACTGCGGAATAACCGCTTAATATTCACAAACCGCCAACAGGCTGCCAGTAGTATAGCATTGTGTAATAATTTACCGTACTAGCAACACAGGTATTAGCTAAAAGCCCAGACACGCGTCTATGGGAGTACTATGATGTTTCCCAACTTTACAAAAGCCAGATGCATTCCTCCAGCCATCTGTCCCACCGCGAGACATACCCAGATACTAGTTTGCAGGCTTATTATTTCCAGATGCCGATGTGCTCAATGGTGGGGCATTCGGCAGAGAAATTGCTTTGACAAAATAAAGGCGGTAACGAATCAAAGGAGGAAGTATGGGTTCAGTTGACGTCACCACAATCCTCACATCCAAACCACTGGCTTTCGCGATCCACTACCAACCCGTCCTTCCTCAGACTTGCGTGCTCGGATGCATATTTGGCAGCGCAACATGGAATTCAGCAAATTGCGAGGCTTCTGCAGCGATTACAAGTGTTCATCGCTGTCTCGATCCGTGTGCCTTCAAACCGCAAACGATCCTTGGATAGCTTCGTATAACACCAAAAATCGACCAACAACCGGAAGGGAACCGTGTCCGCTTAACTCAATTTCTCGCCCGAAGAACCAGAATAGGAGAAAAGTCTGCTGTTTGTCAATTTTGCATAAAAAATTGCCAAAGCAAAACTACAGGATAGGTAGGAATTTCAAACGAATTTGATGGGGAAAGCAGGCATCTTTGACAAACGGAGAAACGCACGCATTTCTGACCGCTACTGAATGGTTCAAAAAACGGACTTTGACAGTGGGTGCGCCGGAGAGCGACTAAGTCATTCAAATTATGTTAACAGTCATGAAAATTCGATTCTCAGGCGACGTGTTGAATTTTAAGATCTAGTTCTTGGAGTAGTGAATTTGCTGTCCATCCTCAGGGACTGGAGAGATATGCGTGACGAGAAGAGGCGCTCTCGACTGGCTAAATAATCGCACCACAACCGCTTCTGCGAGCTTTGTTTATGCAAGTAGTCAGTTGTGATGTCCTTATCGTTCCCTAGTCGGCCCGTAGTTCCGTTGACCGCCACCAGTAATAACCTTAGACCGTTGATTGTGCCCCGTCAGTCTGAGGTCACAGGACAGGCGCTCTATGAAGGAGCGATCAATTCACCAACAGTAAGATCTGGTACGTGGTAAAGCCCACAGCAGCGAATATGGAACAATGTTAGTGCCTTCCAAGATTACACGAGTGGAATGCCCCCCCACTCCCCCTCGCAACTTGTCTTGCCTCGAGCAGCGAGCATATGATGATTGAAACGTCTGTGAATTCAACAAACCAGTTCCCTGACAGACTCAATGAATTTACATTGTAATCACGGAAGAGAATGATGTCAATAGGTCCAAACCAGAGGCTCTCGAAGTTTAAACATACAGTGGCAACAGTCGTTGACACACTGTTCAGTATTTCGTAGGGTTTATGGGACACAATCTGAAAATATTACTGACATTCGATGGGATCACATGCCCACAAAGTAAGGGCATTCCGATGGGTTCGTTAATCAACCTTGGATTGTTCTACAACTACGCGAGGAGTACGAAACGGACCTTTTGACACACTTCGTCAACATCGTCCACGAGCGTACCAATCAGAACTGGTCTTCAGAAACTTTTGATTGCGTTCAACGTTAACTTTTAAAATACCATAAATTGTGTATTCCTCACGCCCCAACTTGGTGTTGGGTATGGCTAACTTGTGTAGTTAACAACCTAGAAATCGATGTTTCGCTCAGCCCTGATTTTGTTAACGTGCTCCATTCAGCAAATATTCATGGTCTATATGTGATCCACCCTATAGGCATAACGGGACCATCATATCCCTTAACCAGATCGGCGAACGTTATTCCAACAGACCTCATGCCGACGGCGAAAATAATAGCGTTCCTCCTCAATGCTGCCTTTCAAATGGACGTGACTAGTGAACTCCTTGGAAGATGTCTTAAAGCAGCTGTCCCAAGAACCTTCCCAGTTGCAAGAGTTCCCATTTCGTTGTAGACCAAACGTCTTTTGCACGGAGAAGGTAAGGATTAATTGTCATCTCAGACCACCTCAATGTACACCTACACTTGAGGCTGTAGAACAGGCTGTATTGGTTCAGCGAATCGGCAATAGAAGAATGGGCAACGACACTCCCGCACATGCTTCTCGTGTAGTTTGTAATGTCACACAGGGCTACCCTAAGTCGCTGGGTCGGTGTCTGCTAGCAACGATGAGAACGGCTGCAGTCGGATTACGTAAGCTGGTGTAGTGCAAGCTCCACGTTTACCGTGGCCAAACTTGGGTTCGTTGCCTGCAGCTCACCGCACCCTTCCTCTCTTTAATCGAGGGTTATGTCTAACCCTTGACGCCCACTAACTTTCTGTATCTCGCCCACTTCCCATATTTCCGTATAACACTTATTTGAATAGATGAACTTTGATCGATTTATCTTACCAGTCATGAGTTTCGGTTTTACCCCCGTCACACGACATTTCGACCGTCGATTTCGACGATGTCCACCGCGCGCTCCGCAGCGAGGTGAAAGCAGGCACGATGAATTGCCTTGGACGGATACTCACTTTGACGCTCCACTCAGCACCTCCTGGTCCACACAACAAATGACCATGATTTTGACCACAAAACAATGGGATGATGGCAGTGGTCCAGTTGTGCGACGACTGCCGACAACAGGGTCTGCCAGCGTACCCCGCAAGTGTTGGGATTTGTTATTGCGCACAGATAACGCCTGCCAGAATCCGATGTGGCCCCCGTGTTGGTCCAGCGCGTCTAACTTGTGGGCCATTTGGGGGACACACACACAAAGACAGACCCATACACCGATGAACCGACCTGGGTGGGATTTGAATATGTATGCTTCTTTGTTTTGCTAAAAACCTGAACTTACAGCAGATGCGGCGGAGTCTGTCAAACGTGAACTTCAATCTGCGATTATATTGCAGACAGGAATCCCACGAAACAGGAAAAGTATTCTCAAATGCACTATAAAAATCATTCTGCCCACTGCATTCCAACAGAATCGAAGTCATACTCGAGTTTGACAAATGCTTTGATTGTAATATTATATGGCGTGCGGAAGTTCCATAAACCAGGAAACGTTTCAGGGAAATTGATTTTCTGATTGAAGCCGTGACTAGGCATTTACCAATCAACTCAATGTCTTAAAGTAGATCTGCTAAGTCGTGAAATGTTAACTGAACTTCAAAAATGCGTGTCTGACACGAAAAGAGTACTTAAGTAGGGTTGTAATATTAATCACCATACAGAATAATCCCATAAAATTTTGTTGCTTCAGGAGGCAGGTTTTTTAAAGAACTTTCTGGTGGCCTGCAACAACTACCTATTGTAAAAAATAACAGCCTGTGTGGTGTAATATTTTTCCACTTTTTCTAATGTCCTTATAAATTCAATTATCGCTCATAGAAAACGGGCATAAAATATTTATCCTTTTACGCTGTTAGTTGAATACTACGTCTTATCTCAAGTTTATACTTAAACGAAATGTAAAATCCGGTTTTGAAAAAATCTTTTCAATTCTCGAATAATTTTGAACCCAACCTGCCGTTACAACTGCATTCAGGGTTTGCAAACTATTAGCTGTATATTTCCCGTGCAAGGAGATTCATACATTTACAGACGGTAGTGAGAGGAGACCATATGAGTTTCATAAAACGTGGCAGTAAATTTGGGCCATATTTTAGACTTTAAAAGCAGCATTAGGAAATACAGAGACACGAGGTCTCGTTAGACGCATTTGGCATTCTTGAATAATCTCGTGATTGGAAACATTTTTATAGGCGAATTATACCCTTGCTTCATGTATAAAAACTAAAGAGGACGTGGGATTCCACCAAATTAGTGAGTGAATAAATACTTTATGCACTTCTTCTATGAGATGTATTTGAAATTTAAGGGCACTGAAAAAAAATGAGAAAACGTCATGCTAATTAAGTGGTCAGTAAATACAGCAAGGGCTGACGGGAAGAAGTTCATTCAAAAACCGGTGTCCTGGGGGTGATTTTATCATCTTTTCAAATCGAAAACGAATTCCATAACCTCGGTTAATATTCCATAAGTTAGCACATCTGTGGTATCATTTGAAAGCTAGTTTTCATCGACACAACTGGCCTCGGAACTCTGCTTATTACTTGGTTAATACAATGCGTTTTTCCGTTAAATGATCATTATATCAATCAGGCCGGATTGGGTGGGCCTATTGGAGTGCACTTAATTTGCTCATAGGCGTTTCCATTTAATAAACAGTGGGTTTTATACACGTTTAGTCGACTCGGATGTCAATCTTCTTAGAAGTCCGCAAAGAATGTAGGAAAATATTGATCAGTACATAGATGGCTAGCAGGGTCAGTCATTTAGTACCACTTTGATATCTGTACCGCTTTGATATCTGAGAGCTGACCACGTTCTCTGAAACGTCAGCAACACAGCAGGCTTCTTTCGGTTAACAAGCTCTCCTTCTCATATCATCACTTCGGGCCTTTTACCCTTGCGATTCCTATTTACAGCAAGATTTTCAAAAACGAGTACAAACAATAGCAGGCAGTACCAATACAGTGATAGGACAGTTCATGTAACTCACAGGGTTTAGTCTATATAACATACGACTATTTTTATTTTAGTAGTCAAGTAATTTATAGCTATGGGAAGTCTTCCTTTGAATTTTTCCTGGCGCATTGAAATAAAGAAACGCACAAAGATTCACAGTGTGACCTTTTGGTGGTAATTTATTTGACATAAGCTGAGCACGACGAATAGGTTTTCAATGGTTTCTCCACAAATTTACTCGGACTTATAAGGGTATGGAAGATAAATAAGAAAATTTGTGCTAGTTCCAATTCTGTCAATATATTTC
>CACRXP010000171.1:746669-803426 GCA_902702965.1 Spirometra erinaceieuropaei | reverse complement strand
ACAAGTTGAAGAGGGTGATTTCGTCGACCAAAAGAAAAGATCTAAAGAATAGCCGTAAGCCCATCCAACAAGTCAACAGTCAATTTGATCTACGTGATTTATTATGGAGGAAAGGGAGGGATTTAAAATACTTACGGAAGACGACATATCCAAAGCCTTTTGAAAGCCCTCTTCGCCACAGACACTCAGTAAAGAATTTTCGGCGCCTTTTAGCTGATCGACGTACTTCATGATAACTTCCGAATCGATCATTTTCAGACCATGATGCATCAGTAGCGGGACCTTTCCCTTTGGGTTCATCTGAAGATACCAGCTGGGCTTGGAACCAACACTGATTAATATGCGGTCGTATCTGAAATCGAGTGATACAATTCATTATGGCGAGATGAAGACAAAACAAACATGTACGCATAAGGAGGGGTGGCAAAGGGTAATCCATGTAAGAATGTTTTGGACGACTTCTTATTAAAGAAAACGCCCACTTATGATACTTTGATCAGTGGGTATATCGGGTGCTAGCAGGAAAAGTCATATCCGCCTTGATTAATATTTTGTACAACACTCTAGCCTAATTCTATTGTCGTCGAAAAGTCAACTTGGTAGGTAAACAACTGAATTTAACAAAGCAGTATTAAACGTCCTGCTGTGGATTGATTACTACCACTCATCAACACCGTCCCTAACTGTGGATTCTCTCGAATGCGATAACCGGCAACGAGGAATTTGCGATGACAGGTCATTGAGTTCATAGGAAAATTCATAGTTTGCATTGCCTACTTGATATAGTGTGTGCATTTAGGGGTAGAAGGAGATATGAAATGAGCCGTATGATAGACTTTCTTACGGTATTTCGTGGTAATCCAGGGTGTATCGAACGCGCTGACAGAAGGGACATAAATGCATCTCATAGAGTGTGATCTTATCCGGGTTGATGGTGGGTTCTGGATCACCTGGAATAAAGGGATAGGGAATAAGAAGATCATCCGAATGAAAACGTTGTCCGCTGTAATGAAAAAATCCACCAGGGTTAAACCACCGATGAATTTGATTATTGTGAAAAGAGCCAAACACTGGAGACGAGGTTTTTGTCTGAACTTACATCGTTAGCCACCTAGGAGTAAGCTGCAGCCCAAGAAAGGGCTGCCCGAATGACTTGCTTAACAGACGTCTTCCGGACAACTATTATCTTAACCAAAACATTTTTTACAAACGCTTTTCTTGGTGAACTTGTTTTTTATGGGACGACAAAGGTGAACTCAATAGTGAATGGGTACTTTTAAAGCTCCATGTAAAAGTCCGACTCTCTGAGTGCTGTTTCCATCGCAGAAAACAATGGCTGAATACGATTAGAAAACTTTTTTTCTTGACTGAATAGAAGTAACTAATGCTGTGTTCAGTGATTCCGCTGAAAATATATGGGACGATATAAGTGATTTTTTATTTTCTCATCTGATATGGAGGAAATACAACATGCAGCGTCTAAGGCAGAATCCCGCTTTTACCACAACAATCAAACAAACTCTGCTAATGCCGTTTCAGTGACCGGAATTTCGTTAGACTCGATTCTCTCCCTATTCCTTAAAGGCGTGTAGATGATACTAAACTGAGTGAAGAAACCCTTCAAACTATGTAAGTTTAGGGCCTATTACATATATGTTTTTCCGTAAAACAGAGTGTTTTGATCTCTGCATGAGCGCTTACTTGAGACCGCGCCTGTAGCTATTCACAGAAAACGAATTCGTAAGCAGCGGGACCTCATGGAAGGTGGATATTATATAGGACATTAAGGCAAATAAATTAAACGACTTAATTCCAAGAACATTTTTCAAACTTAGCAAACAATGGAGGTCCTTATGCTTACCTTCTTTCAAATGTTGACCCGCGTCGGAAGGCATTCGTAGACAGAGTTTCTTTACAGTGCGTGAGTATGCAACTTCAGTAAGAGGCTCAATCTATATCTAACAGACAAACAGCGCGGACGATAGGTATTGGTCATGAATTTCGACCGCTGATTGGTTTGAGGCAGTTCGTTAAAACAGTCCTTGCGCGCGTCTATTATATCAGCGATGGCGGTGGATCGATGAAATTACGAGAAGTTCTCAAAACCTATTTACGAGCATAGGTACAAGTTCTTTAGTGATTTAGACTACTCAATCAGACGATGTGGCCCGGCAGACACTTCTGGCGGAGAATTCTCACTTATTTCCAACTGTAACGTTGAGGTTAGGAAAGAGACATTTCGTGTCTTTCTTACCAGTCAGTGAATCGTCTGTGTAGATACATTGGTTGTGATGCGTTTACCAATAGCCCTTAGCATATCACAAGTACTTAGGTTCTGTGAGTAAATTGTATAAAAGGGAGCGTAAGAGGATTCAGTGGAGGTGGAAACTTCCGGTACTAGAATGAACAGTACAGTCGACAAAATGAAGCAATAGTATATTTACCACATCAAAACAGAACGAGACAGAACGAACGCACCATAATTGAGAAAAAATTTGCATGAAATTTACGCGTACGAGGAATTATCGGTCAGATGTATCGAGGTTACCGCACTCGAGGTAAACAAACGCCTGCCACTTGTGATACGGTACTGGTGGCAATAGGGGTTTTACAAGTGGGCCGCGGAATGCACAGGCGTCGAAGTTAAGTAATTGCATGCAAGAGACTAGATATTGGAAATGAGCGGCTTTATTCTGAGTAATTGATAAAGAGTTGTCCTTACCCCTAACAATATTTCCTAAGCCTAACTCCTATCCCCTAAACCCGACCCCAACCCTAACCCCTGACTTTTAACCGCAGTCCTCAACTCTAATTCTGATACATCTAACGCGGATGTTAGAAGGAGACAATGGGCCGAAAGCCAGGAAGGACGATCGGCGTTGGACCAAGATGGTAGACGAAGAAACAAATCCGCCAACAGAACACTCACCGCAATGCACAGCAAAACCATGCCAACTAAATCAAACCAACGGAAAATAATTAAGTAAATCAACACTATTCTGTCAATCAAGTGCTGCTACATAGCCATGTCTTGCCGGGATTAACGAGTACAGTCAGGGAGCGCTATGTTGAACCAAATAAAAATTCGGTGAATGGGCACATTGTGGGAGTGAATAACGTATGTTTGTGAAGTGATTAATTTCTGCGACGTCATTACGAGAGCAAGCAGATAAATGATAATACTTCCTTCGCAGTCCGTCACATAGCAGCTGACAATATTGGTGGCAGGCCGACCGCCGTATCCGACGATGTCCACCGTGTGCTCCACAGCGAGTTGAAGCAGACACGGTGACTTGCGCATAATTTAGTCTATAGTAGGTGAAGACTTGCGCTGCATCTACCGCACTCTCTCCTTCCCCACCTGAGCACGCTATGAAGACAGAGTCAAGACGAACAGAGGCTGAGATGGCGCAGGCATACGGCGCAGTATGGCCTGCACCTTGACGATCTATTCCTCTGCTTCTGGCCCTCACAATGCTTGTTCAGGATTTTGACCAATAGTAAAAACACCAAATACCGTAACCTGATCAGTGATCGTCCAACCAATATAATTAATATTCCCCGTAATAACCGAGGGGCGACGGGCGACGGGGGCGTGATGCAATGAAGGAGTGTTCGACTGAAGACCATACTTCTAAGATCACTTCTATATTACGTATCACCCAGACGTCAATCAGACCTGACCCTGCGCAGGCAACGTGCCCCCCCCCCCCCAAACAGATGTCGTGGTTGATGCGCTGGACCAACACGGAGTCTGATTTGCGTACCATAACAAATACCAACGTTTTTGAGTTCGGTGGCAGACTTGGCTGTCGGCAGACATAGCGCACACTGAGGCACCTGCCGCAGCATTACCTTGCGGTTTTTAAAGATTCGAAAAACGTTCGCAAAACTGCCTTGTGAAGAGGAGACATTGCGTTCCTTTAAAAAAGGATGAAAACATCATTCTGGTTGCTGATATAGGAGGTTTTATTATCATTCTGAGTAGGGAAGACTACCTACGGGAGATTATGTCATAGAACTGTGCAATGATTAACCATACCAACAACACAGGTATTAGCTAAAAGCCCAGACACGCGTATTTCGCCGATCTTATGCCGCCGCCTGACGCAGCTGCGAGGGGTTCGGCTCGTCAGTGGGTCCCCCAGCTTTCCCCGTATGTTTTCTGGTATATGAACTCCAGTTTCAACTGGCCTTGTTTAAGTTCCGAGGAAATAAATGCGCGAACTTGGAGTAAGTCCTTCGAAACGGGCCTTTTCAGGCACGGTCCAAAGTTTGATATGAATATTTGAGCTGAAATCCATCAGCTACTGCGGAATAACCGCTTAATATTCACAAACCGCCAACAGGCAGCCAGTAGTATAGCATTGTGCAATAATTTACCGTACTAACAACACAGGTATTAGCTAAAAGCCCAGACACGCGTGTTTCGCCGATCTTGTGCCGCTGCCTGACGCAGCTGCGAGGGGTTCGGCTCGTCAGTGGGTCCCCAAGCTTTCCCCGTGTGTTTTCTGGTATATGAACTCCAGTTTCAACTTGCCTTGTTTAATTTCCGAGGAAATAAATGCGCGAACTTGGAGTAACTCTTTCGAAACAGGCCTTTTCAGGCGCGGACCAGGGACTGTTTAGTGGAGCGCCAAGGTGCAGGAACGACCACGTCATTCATCTGCGTCCTTCTCCCGCCCCTGGTCTCCTTGACTCTGTCTTGGCATCCGAAACAGGTGGAGGAGGAGGAGGAGAGGGTGCGGTAGATGTTGCGCAAGTCGACTTTCATCATAAATTACCTCACGCACAATTCACCGTGCCTGCTGTCAGCACGCTTTGGGGCACACGGTGGACATCGTCGGAAATGACGGTTGAGCTGCGTGAATGTTCGATTCAGTGCCCAACCATCCAGGGTCCAACTCCCAGGTGCTTCACATTTATGGTTAAGCAGATCTAGCTGATGAGAACTGATGGGTGAGAAGCAGCCATTCCGACCTTTCATGCCATAAATACACAGAACGTCAGCGGTGTGCCTGTGATTCACTCTGCCAACACCGGTTTTACAGGTGGAACTTCGCCTGACAAAAACTCACGTCTAACCTAGGCAAGATTTCAATCCGCTGGGGTAAATGATGAGAGAGACGGTTCATGTGTGGCAAGTCTAGATGGGGATGTTCAGCAAACAATTCATCCTCTGAGTGAGTCAGCGTGTGTCAGCGGAAACAGCCCTCAAGGCTAAATTCCCTTTTTTGGGCTGGCACCTTCAATTTTTTAACGGAACGAAATGTATTGAAACTGACAAGACAGAGATGAAGTAAAGTGAGTGACCGAACTCATGAGATTTTGTAAGGAATTCTGAAATGCATTTTCGATACCGAAAGATAGCTTAGCCGCGGTTGTATTACAAATTATCTTACTGCGGACTCCGCAGGATGTCAACTTTTGAATACAATTCTTTTTAATCTTCTGTCGAAACCGAACTCAGTAAGAAAATGACTATCTAAGTAGCCCAAATTTTCAGATTGACTTCCAATAGCCATGCAAATTCGAATATATTTTGTAGAAACCACGGACAAAAATATGCTTTCTTTCAATCGTTTGACAGAGAATCAGGTCGTCTTTGTATTTTATACTCGACGAAGAAACGTAATTAGGTTTTAAAAAAGTTTTCTAATTCCCGAATAAATTGGAGCCTAATCAGTCGTTCTATTAGCGCTTAGTGATTTCAGTCTACAAGCAGCATGCGTTTCGCGTAAAGAAAATTCCACATTCTTCTATGACTTTAGGAAGATACCATATAGAGCCCATAAAATTTTGCAATGGATGAGGACCATGGTAAAAATTCCATGAGGAGCACAAGCAACCTGACAGGTCCGATGCAGTATGAATGGACATTGCACGGTTTTAAAAATCCTCTAATCAGAAAACCTGTTTAAACCTAATTACGCTCCTTCTTCGAGTATAAAATACGAAGACGACCTGATTCTCTATCAAACGACTGAAAGAAAGCATAGTTCTGTTCCTCGTTCCTATAAACCATATTCGGATTTGCAAGACCATTGAAAATCAGTGTGAAAAATGCAGGCCACCTTAGTAGTCATTTTCTTACCGGAGATTGGAAAGCAGCTTATTCAAAAGCTGACATCATGTCAAGTCTAAATTATTAGGGGGTTATGCCCCATGATAATGAATACAACAGCGCCAACAAAGTAATCCCTTCTAATCGAAAACGCATTTCTGAATTCCTGTAAACATTTCATGAGATCTGTCATCCACTGCATATAACCGGGGTCGAAATAATAGAAACTAGGGAGAGTGTCCTACGGGAATGTTGGTAATACAGGTTACACGATTGGGACCCCAGAGAGGCGTAGTCGAAAAGAAGAAAGAGGAGATACCCTGTCTGCCAAGACGGGACTGAAAACGCAAGCTGACGGGAAGCTCTACCAAATAACGCCTATGTAGATAAATATAGTAACCACTTCTCGATTGTAACCTTACCCTGGTTATGACTTATCCTTTACATTTGCTGTTAGCATGATATCACCTTACCCTAAAATTGACCCATCCATTCGGGGATAAAGACAGTTTTGTCAGATGAGTCTGCTGAAACAGCATTAAGTGGAGTCTCGTAGAGACGACTGGGTTAGTTGGATGCCTCCTACTAATTATGTCGTTGGGTTTCTAACCAACCGGCGACGATTTCGGGTCCCGGGGTTGTCTAACTCGGAGATGAACATGGTTGGCTGACGACTGTTAACAAGCCGGAGTTGGCCATTCCAGTCTTCCTTTTCCTTACCGACAGTGTGTGCTCCTTAAATACACATATTATCACAGTGATCTTCACGATATATGTTGTAGTCTATGATAATCGTTCGAGAGTTGACCCAAAACGTCATGAGGATATAATTTTTGTCCAGAGCTTTAGTTGCATTCTAAGGACTCAACCCCTGGTCGACTGGAACCATGTCTCCGTCTACGTCCGTCTGATACCGCCTTCGAAAATCGATAATCAGGATTGACATGATTGAAATTAACCTAAATATAATCAGATATAGGACAGTTGAGAAAAAAGCGCCTACTACTGACTGGCATGACGGCAGTGATAGTCATCTCAAACTCAAAACATGATGCAACAATTAGAAAAAGGCCGACATGTCTTCGAAGCTTGTGACACTGCGACACATGAGTGGCTAAAAGAGATGCCAATGCGTTCAAACATTTCTGGGCTGATTTTTGATGTCACTTTTGATAAAATATGCGTGCTTCGGGCGCAAAACTCGGAGTTTCCTTGTACACATGTTCGGCTGTGGTTGCTGCATGCCCAAGATCGAAGCGGTCAGTAATTTTAACAGCAATTACAGCCGTCTTCCAAAAGCACTAATCCCGACGATAATCAAAACTGACAAAATGAAATAACGAAAAAACATATCCTGGACTATGATGATGTCAGTGATTACCAGTCTTAGCTCTAGACACAAATCAGCAGTCAAATAAAGCCCGAAAACCTTTGCGTTTTCAGCTATCTTTACGTAAAATAGTTTAAAACATTCACGCTAAATGCCACTGTACGTATAAATAACCTCGGAGGACGTGGTGTCTTTGCAAGATAGCAATTTGTGGAACAAGCATCAGACAGTTTTTTCTTACATTCGTGGAGACCATGGTTAGATGCGTTGATAACTAACGTGACATCACTGCCCCAAGACAAGCTGAAAATTTCACAAGAATATGTACCATAACACCGGGCAGAACCATCGATCACCCGATTTCCAGTCAGGTGGTCTAGCCCCTCAGCCGACCTAAATATTCTTTTTCACGAAAGTGAAAACTTTTCTGCACCGTCAAGTTAACCCTAACGCTTGGAGACTGTGGGCTGTATCATAGAGGGCCATTTTAATGTTATCGGAGCATTTTCTCAGCGGGTCGTTTGCAGTGAGGGATAAATTTGAACCTCTCCAAAGGAGAGCACCTGTTTGCTGAGTGTAGATATTTCGGGCCCCTCGGGATTCCGTCATTTAAATGCACTTATTTCTAGCAATTTGAGTGAATATAACGCGTAATAACGCAGTTTGATTTGATGGAATGGAAATAAATCTAATTTCTTTTAATCATTGAGTTACGAAGAAAGTGCATGCTTCGGATTTGAATTCGATTTTTAAATTGTCAGATGATTTTGATCTCGACCTGCGGGTGCGCTTGCGTTCGGGAATTCCCAAACTACCATCTGTGTGCTTTCGATGTTAAGAAGGCTATCATGAGAATGCCATGAATGGCTTATAAAACTTTTCAAAAAACATAAACCATGTTGTATACTTCGTAAGGAGCTTTAATGGTCGGGCTGATACGGTAGTATTTCAGTGGACGCTTCACAGTCTCAAAAGATGTGATGATCAAATTGGTTTAAAATGGACGAGTACCCCTTCATGGAATATAAACTGCGAAGGGGATATGTCTTGCTACCCAAGGACTGCAATAACTAATAGTCTGGAAATGTTGATGGATACTTTCAATGCTTGAAATAAATGCTAATGATTTTTACTAAGTACCACGTTTATATTTATAAGTGAAAACACCCAAAATTGTCTATGCTTGCACACTGCCAGAACTTATCTTTGTTTCACCTATATTCATGAATTACTGCCAGGCAAAAGAAAGCCAAACATCGCGGTGCCGCGTTCAGAAGACGTGACCAGAGCCTAAGCTTATCTAGGTGTTTTTGGCAAAACCAGCATATTCCTTAGTCTATTTGCAGAAAACACTTCCTGACTGGCGAGATGATCAATGGAATTTCGCTGCAAACAAATGTACCGCGCCTGCGCATCTTGGCAAGGCAAAAGAATGATGTCATTTAGCACGCCACATTTTGCATAAGATAACAATAAGCACGCACGTCACTGCGTTTAGTAACTTAACTGTTCGACCCTCGTTGCCGGCGTTAACTCCATGTGCTCCACGACAGGAATAGGGCGGAGACGGCGACTTGTGCGTGGATAAGTTTAGAGTGATAGTAGAATTGAACAAATTTTACCGCTCTGTCACCTCCTTCTCCCAACCTGTGCCCACACTTGAAACAGGGAAAAGAAGACCAAAGGCGGGAGGGGGTGCATTTGGCTGGCACGGTGTTCACATACACCTAGGAGTGCCATCACACACGCTGGCCTACGCCGGAGAGTGAGCAAGGGAGGGGGTGACGAGGACGGAAATGTTCTCACGAACAATCTCACATCAGCAATAACGAAGATCCAGGTGAACGACCGACGAAGGCCAATGTTCAGGGTGAGGGACGGACTGCCAAAAGTGCGAATGGGAGATGAGTTGGCAGCTTGGAGGCGAAGACCGGGGCTAGGGAAAGGACGATCAGCTGCAGTTGGGGGAACAACGCTGATTTGGGCCCCAGTGTCAACCGGGAAACGTCTGCGAGTCACAGTGTCGCAAATATATAAGGTGTGACCATAGCCGGTAGAACCAGAGAAAACGGTCGCGTCTATTCTCTGGCTGACTGGTTTCCCTGTTTCGGCTTAAAAGGGCAGGGTGAGGAACAGCGACGGGCCTTTACACCAAACTCAGTGTGATACCATGCACTGAGAACGATGACGACTGCGTGAGCGACTGGAAGTAAGGCGTGCAAGCTAAAGTTTAAGGGAGGCCATCTCATCCGCCATTGCCGACACCTGCTTCATTAAATGCTCATCTACTGTCGAAGAGGATGTAGTGATGTGAACAACCGAAGGCGACCGGAACCGGTGCAAAAATTTACACACCAAGAGGTGAGGGGGTGAGTCTCGCTTGCAACGCACTGGCAGTGCCACAAAGACCACATAAAGAAGGGACCATTGCACACTGACAATGACGGCCATCACACAGGCATGATAATTCGTTCGTCGATTCCGATGATACCCACTGTGTGCTCTACAGGGTAAATTAGGAACGGCGACCTGTGCGTAAATTAGTTTATAATGATAGTAGACTTGCACAGCGTCTACCGCACTCTCTCCTCCTCATTCCCTTCGTGGGCCTGATGTCAAAACAGAGTCAAGAAGAGAGGAGGTGGATGGAGGGCGCAGGGGATGGCATGCTAGAGCCCGCACCTTGGCATTTACCTGCACATGCCCTAGTCCACTCAACAAACGACCATGTTATTGAGCAAAAACAGAGAAATGGAGCGAGGCGCAACTGAGCCCACACTTAGACTCGTCACCACATCCTGCTCTGACCCCATGCAATGGTAGTGTTATAACTCCAATCGTCACCTAGACATTAGTTCGATTGTTGGCCACTCCACACAAGCACACAACACTGAGTTGACTGCGAGGTGCAAGATGCCCCGTCAGTTAGCTACCTTTCAAGACACGGATTTAAGCCCACCGTGCTAGCTTCATGCGCGTCAAATTGTTTATAATGAGGAAAATGCGCTGACTTCTGGACCTCACTATTCCTTCTTATTCCCGGGCCCCAGCCACTGTCCAAGCCGATCAACTGATGCGGGGAATGGGCGCGATGGCTGACGTGGTCTGGTAACCATGTATGCGTGCTCCACATGCACGACCTGACCCCCCCCCCCCAAAACGCAAGCACCAAGAGTTTACACAACGACGGTTGAGCGAAGTACCTCTCAGACGCTTAAGAGTGCGTAGAAGGAGCTGTTTTAGCCCACCAGACCGCCACTCCTCACACAATACACACGAGTGGACAGACTGCGTGGACTTCGTTGGGCGTCAGTCGGCTGCCTCCCGAGCAGCGGCGCCGACGCACCGTGGCAGTCTCGGACTCCGATCACACATGCAACAGAGGAGCCGAGACGCACACTTTCCACTTGCTCAGAAGGTGTCAATTGGATGCTTATGCGGATCCTTGCTGATGTGCAAGACGACGGTGGTCAGTGCTGGGAATAGGCGTGGACAGTTGGCGCAGCGATCCCGACGATGTCTATTTTGTGCTGCAAACCAGGGTGCAACAGGCATGGCGACTTGCGCGTGAATTACCTTAAAGTGATAGTAGACTTGTGCAACAAACACCACACTCTCTCGTCCCCTCTCTTTACCTGAACCCGGCGTCAAGACATAGTCAAGAAAACCGGATGCGGGAGACGGCGCGGGTGAGGGAGGGGACGCACACACACACACTGGGCAGACTTTGAGCTTCAAGTTATCCCGTCACTTGGCGACCTTCCAAGTCACAGCCTTTGGTGCACCGTAATAACTTCAAGCGCGTCGTATTGCTTATAGTCAGGAAGTGCGCTGAAATTAAGACTCACTCTTCCTTCCCATTCCCAGGCACCAGCCACTGTCCGAGACGGCCAGATGTCTGATACGATGATCGTGACGACGATGACGACGACGACGATTACGACGATGATGATGATGATGACGACGACAAGGACGATGCTGATGCCGATGGTGGTGGCGATGACGATGATGATAAGATGATGACAATAACATAATCATAAAATTATCCAATCGCTTCGGGATGCGTGTCTTTTGAACGAACTTCTATCCGACCGCCTATAAAAACTACACTCAGCAAAAAATCACTCCCTCTGTAGTACGCTTTTTTCTCATGGTTTTTTGATCCCCGTAAGTTTCCCTAGAGTACACGCATTTACATATTCATACATCTACACGGTTGGAAGTAATATAAGTCTTCTTCAAACTGGATGCTTTAAGGAAGTGAAGAATTCGGTTTTAAACAGCTGTTATTTATGAAATTATTTAAAATCGTTAAATGCCTGCTCATAAAACATTGCGGTTCTGCATCTTCTAAAGCACCGTGTACACTTTGCAATATGGCTCAAATGCATTGCTTAATTTTATGTACCCCATATGGTCTCCTCTTAATAGCAAGTAGAATTGTATTATTATCCCTACACGGAACATATACAGCCTGTGGTTTGGAAGCCCTGCATGCACGCATAACAGCAAGTCGGGTTAAAAAATATTCGAATATCGTAAAAGTCTATTAAAATATAATTATCCTCCTCCCTAAAGCATAACATTTGAAGAAGACATTATTTCCTTTCATCGAATTAAGTGAACGAACATTTTGTGCATATCTTCTATGACTTATGCCTAAATTTTTAATGACACATAAATGGATATGAAAAGTTTATGCTACATAGGCAAACATTATTTGCAGTGTAATGTTGCAGGTGGCCGGGAAAAGTTCATTCGAAAGCCGGCATCTCCAACCAGCTGGAATAGCATGTTGTTATGCTGTAAAGATATTCATGTTACAACTCCACTTAAGTAGTCTTTTAAAGTCGAATAGGAAGTTTAGACTTTTGACTAACATTTTATGAGATAACACATTAACTGTAATGCAGATTAATAGTTCGAAAATCTCCCCAAGGTATTGTTTTCAATTTTCTCACACATGGAAATCAACTGCGAACTAGGTTCGAAAAATTAAGGCAGTTGGCTAAACAAACACTCCGATCATCAGGTCATATAAAGCATTCGGAGGCTTTTACAAATGTTTTCTGATATTTCCTGAAATTTCCTTCCGATATGCAATGTTGGCATTTTTGTTAAATTTACTCATTTGAGCCCCTTCCACAACTCTTCTCTGTTCAGCCATATCTCCTGATTTTAGGTTTTCAATCCAAATATGTTCAAACCTATTAGTGCATTGTCTCAAGTTCCGACATATTCCGCTAGTTGATTTGAAATTACGATGCTTATTGTCCAGTTTAAAAATGGATCCTACAAGCAACCACGAAGTAGGTAATAAATTGTTTCTGATCTTATGCAGAACTTTCAGACCGTATATTTATATAATGCACATCAATGTCGCCATGATTTTACTGGCCATAAAGTTGGATCCAGCAATTGGATTTTTCGGCTTTTGTCCCAACTCGGACTTTGGTCAACCACACGCAGCGTGGTATCTCGTGTAAGCTCCAGTGTTCAAGCCATTATCAGATTGACCTGCTGCGCAAACGTTTCCCGATGATGCCTCACATTACGTACTCGTAAACGGTAAGTGATCCTAAAATTGCGATCTCTAACTACATTGGGCTGCGATCTGCTGCTTACGTAATCAAACCACCCCCACGTATAAGCTTTCTGTTACGGCAGGCTGTTTTTCGTCCTTAACAGAAAACCCGCCAGGATTTGCCGTTAAAGTTCTATGATTGTGTACAGTGAGTGGCAGATCCTTTGAAATGTCGGTCGAAATCCTGAAAGAAGTGTTTAATCAAGAAGAAATACTTTAGTGGGCTTTTAATGTATATTATCATGCGGCGTTATCCTATAATATTTTGCACTTTTTAGGATGTTGGGCCCCTCCTTTTGGCCTCACGTGTAAACCGCATTCAGCAAAAAAATTAGTACGTATGTGACATGCATTTTTCACATTGATTTTTGAAGGCCTTATGAATTCAAATGCGTTTTGTCGAAAACATGCATAAACATACGTACACTTTTACTAGTTTAGTAGGAAACCTCGATGTTTTTACATTTTATAATCAAAGGAAGGACATATTTAGGTTTTGAAAACGTTTCCAGTTTCCCGAATAATTTTGACTCTGAGCAACCATAAGACAGGGCGAGAACTGTTGCAGGCTTGGGTGTCTGACACCAACTGTATCAACAGACACGTTGACATACAACCCTGCTATCACGCGCTCCGTTTCTGCGGCCAAGGGGCAAGACCCAATTTTCAGTCAAGGGTGCACGCAGTCACGCCACCGTGAGACGGCGTGGGACTCAGCTTATCGCGAATACCACCCTCTGCACTCATATCCCCCCTTCATGGCCTAACTACAAAAACTGCTCATTTGTTGTCGCATTCTCGCAGTCTCTGACGATGGCCTCCTGTACAAGACCGAAAGCTCAGACTAATACACTTTCTGTCCCGGAGATCGTGGGTTCATCTGCCTTACAACGAGAACCTGGGATTCTCATATTCGCTCCCATATCCAAAGCTGTATGAGTGGACATTGCACAGTCTTAGAAGGCTCATAGTTAGAAACCGTTTTGAAACCCAAATACACACTTTCCTCTTGTTTATAGTGTGGCTTCTCTCATAAAAATTGTAATAAACGAGGTTTGCTACCAATTTTGTAAAAGAAAACATATTTTTATCAATGTTTTCTTTAAAATATATCGAATGCTTGAGTCCATTTAAAATCATTTTGAAAAATACGTCACATAATTACTCATTTTTTACCGAGTGCGCTTCCAAAATGACGTCGAAAAATCTGTAGTTCCCATTCAATATTTGGTTACTAATTTTTATTCATTCTCATATTTGAACTGAACGGAAGCATTTCACTCAGTATATCCTCTTATGGGGTATTAATTAAATTAACGGAAGGGCGAAGAAAACTCAGTAAATTACGTTTTTTACGATAAACTTTTTTGAACCTTCAACTGAGACTGAAAAAGGTGCTTTTGATGAGTGGAATTTTGTTAAGTTCCCCCTGAGGCCAAGATTCACATTTATATTTCAACAGACAAAATATTAGTAGAACCAATAATGAATCTAAAGCTTTGAAGGGTCCAAATTTTAGTTTAGAAATAAGTCACAACTAAGTGATGGAACCAATATCTTCCGTGTACAGGGATTCGAAAATCCCTTCGACGCTTTGTTATTAGTGTTTTTTCAAATGTGACTCCAAGACTTTCTCTGAAATGACCAAACAATAAACATAACTCAAAATTTCATGGAAAATTGAATTAGATTTTCGCGATATGCTTATCTTCCTTTAATTCTGAACCCAAACAGTCGCTCTTTCTTCTATTCCTGATTCCATATTTATTATTTTGAAAGGCGTCTACCTAGGTTATTCCAAGGAAAATCTTGCACTGAAACCGTCAGACTATACCACTTTACCTCGGCTTCTCCACTTCCACCTAAGGTTCAGAGCAATCAGTCTGAAGCACCCTCCAAACACCGGACCAAAAAACAGCCGAAACTATTTATTTTACAGTTGCCTTTTTATGCTTCCTTGTTTTTGTCAATTTTGCGTTTTAAGAGGAATAAAAACACTGCTAACACTCCTTTACCGTCCATGGATCACTAGTTAAGGGCTGACACGGCAGTAAAAAAATAATTCTCGGATGTACACTGAGTGATCGATCTCATTAAATGTTGGTTGAAATTCTAAAATTCGTTTTCGATTAGGAAGGATTACTTGGTCGCGGTTGTCAGATTGATTACCTTGTGGCATACTCTTATAACATTTTGGACTTGGCAGGATGTCGGCTTTTAAATGCATTTCTTTTTAATCTCCTGTAGAAGACGTGCTTGGCAAAAGAGGACTACTTATTAGCATGCATTTTTCCCATTGATTTTCGATGTTCGAGCAAATTCAAATATATTTTATAGAAACCATAGACAAAAATATGTTTTCTATTAGTCAATCAATAGAGAAGCACGTCTTAGTTATATTTAATACTTAAGGATGGAGTATAATTAGGTTTTAAAAAAGTTTCTAATTATGAGACTTTTTAAGACCGCGAAATGCCCATTCACATAGCATCGTACCTGTCCGTTTACCACTGCTCCACATGGAATGTACAACATAGTCCGCATCCATTGCAAAATTTTATGGGCTCTGTATGATATCTCTTTAATGGCATAGAAAACTATGTTATTTTCTTTACGCGGAACGAATGCACCTTGTAGAGCGAAATCACTAAGCGCTAATGCAATGAATGATCAGGCTCCAAGTTATTCGGCAATTAGAAAACTTTTTTAAATCCTAATTATACTCCTTCCTTAAGTAAAAAATAAATAAAAAAGAAGTCGTGATTCTCTATTGATTGACTAAAAGAAAGCATATTTTTATTTATGGTTTCTATAAAATATATTTGAATTTGCACGACCATGGAAAATCAATGGGAAAAATGCATGCTGCTTAAGTAGTCACTTTTCTACCGAGAGCTTTCTACAGGAGATTGAAAAGAAATGCACTTAAAAGCCGACATCCTGCCGAGTCCGAAGTTTTATAAGAGTATGCCTTAAAATAATCAGTATTACCACCGCGACCAAGTATTCCTTCCTAATCGAAAATGCATTTCAGAATTTCAGCCAACATTTCATGAGATCGGTCACTCACTGTAGTCATAAGTACATTATTTCTACGTGTAAATAATATCTACTTCCAAGAAATTACTGTTGAAAGTAGACTGGTAGCCTTAATAAGTGTGGTTAATGCCTAGTTTTGGGAAGTTGAGTGATTTGCCGGTCACGGGTTATGCAATAGAGTGAGGACTCATCTTATTTTTGTCGGGATCAGAGTCACTTTGCATAGGACAGATTGAAATTGCCTTATATGGCCTTGTTTTGATAAATCCGTTTGCAGTAGTCAGCAGGAAGCCTTTGCTACAAACATGGGTGAGTGTCACATGTGTGTGTGAAACGTGGCAAAAACAACGTCAGAAGGTCTGCCGTGAAATTAACGTAGCCCCAGCTTAATAAATTCCGAAAAATTTTTCAAGTCGCATCTATATAGAAAGAGGTAAGAATGAAAATAAGGCTCGCTGAATCAAAGCCATTATTTTACCGAGGTTTCGGAGGACATGACCGGATCTCCTGTAAAAGAGTTTGTAGAGAACTTTAGCCTTTGTTTTTAAAAATTGGTTGAATTTGTATTTCATGGGAAGACTTATTTCTTCTTCTTCTTCTTCTTCTTCTTCTTGTCAGCCCGACTCTTGACTTTCAAGTGTGCAAACCGGTAATTGAAAGGTTTTTAAGGCAAATTCATAGCATGACTGTTTCTGAAACATGCATTAGGGACATTGATTTACAACACAAAATCCAGCCACAAATTTGTTTTAGGTTGATAAATGTTTGTTTGATATTAGCTTATATTATTATGGCTAACATTCTGCTCAAAAAGTTACTCATCCATTTCGAATTTTTGCCTACATTTCAAAAACTATTTTGGGCGGGTTTAAACTAACTGACTTATCGGCTGTTGGTTTGTTTAAAAATCGAAATCTGACTGTGTTTCATATATGTCCCCATATTTTCGTTGAGGGTTGATTGTCATTTAATGTACCGACAGGTCCTTAAGTCTTTACCACCGATACTCTTTGTCCTATGCACTCAATGTTTGGAGCACTGAATCCTGCCATGTTACCTCCCGTCCGGCGTCATCGGTCGATGATTGAATAGTACCCCCTATCATTGACGTCCATTTCTCGTCAGTACTGTTTTTGATGATAAACACCTGCATGAATTCAAAGGCCCAGAACGATATACTAATTGGTACGCGTCTCAACTGGTATAAACATTTTTTCATGAAATCAATGTGCATGAAGTTTGCAGATGGAGTGAACTGACCGTTTTTTGGTTTTATTAAAGTGGCCTGTTTCCGAAAGGGAGTAATGTGTGTTTGCTTTTGTGTGCCTGCAGGATCTACTGAAGGAGCCCGCACCCCAACCCCTGTAGCAGCCTCCATCTCTAAACTCCCCGTGCTTCAACCAGACAGTGACCGAGATTATATGGTTAGAGAAACTTCCTTGGATCAACGCTAATCTGCGAGTATTCTTCCTTCCCCCTGTTTTCCGATTCGTATGCGCTCACTGACGCTCTTCGTTTTTCCTCTCTCCGTCTCCACTCATTCAATATACCGTTTATATTATGAACTATCTTAGTTGTTTACGTTACACTTGTTTGTCTGAATTACTGCCTGCCGTATGATGCCGATGCCAGTCCGGACCAACCCCTGTTTTCTGTGATTCTATCATGACAAAGAAGGTTAACCTAGGGCCGGTCTCCCCGACTGGACAGCCAGACGGACCGCCCACTACAGCTTCTTTTCCGTGAACGGCAAAATTACAAGCAGTCAAATACTATAAACCTGCCTCCGCCATAATTCCAAACTGCTGTCATAAAACCCCGATATAATGTAGGTAAAATCTACTGTTTTAGTAAGCAAACGAATGATTAATGCTAAGATGAGTGAATATGTTCATTATTTGACTGAAGTGAATTTATGAGGTTTATACATGTTTCTTAGTGACTATAAGCCACCACGCAGAACATTTGTATTTTGAACCAGAAGATGTCTCAGATACAAAAAGCGAAGACTAAGTTGTGGTGTGATTTTTTTAGCGGTGTACGCGACAATCGTGATAAACAAGTTAGCTGAATTCACGTATCTACACCTGATATTTCTAGCCTACATATAACGCCGCTGCATGCGCTGCGCACATCAATCAAGAGTTAAAAATAAGTGCGATTTTCCGTCAAATTTTCTCACCTTCTAGTTGAATACTGGAAGAGGCTCAATTAACAGAAACTCTTCTTGGTCATTGTTTTCGAAAACATGACGCCATTTGTGGACTGCTTCTGAGCTTTATATGCAGAACTAGGGCTCCGCGATTCAAAACTGGCTCTGCGTCCCAGATAATCAAATATGAGATATGGGTCTGCTGCAGTGTTTCACTGCATCTTGCTTGGAGCCCTTTCCAGTGGTCTGTGTAAATTTATGCATATAAAATTAAAACAAGAATTAGTTTTACTTTTATTAACTTTTATTTTTTATCATAGCACTTGCAAGCTACTGCCAACACGACTTAGCCTGCTAAAATATTTAATAACCGAAAACTTATACATCATTACATATCCGCCCTCGCCCACATAAAGATTTTGAAATCTACGTTTAATCGACTGTTATGATAAATAAAATAGAGCTAAACAGTTATTAACCTATGAGAATAGGCAATATTTAAACAAGTTTATTAAATCTATGGGGATCGCTTCTCGAAATATTTAATATTTGGTGAATTGTACTGCAGTATGTGGGTTGAAGTTAGCCATAATCTTGGTAAGCCGATGGCGTCAAATGGCTTTGAGTAAACTGTTTTTAGCTAGCCAAAGTACACCAGCTTTGCACTTTTGAAATACGCCGAAAAAATAAAAAGTTGTTTTCATCAAACAGAGCTATTATTGATATCTGAAAGGTAAACGACTGACCAAAATGATTAGTGACGACTTTAAAGCTGCAATATCCTCAATAGAGTACGTTTTTAAGAAAATCCACAGTCAAAAATCCCAAAATGCGTCTGTTTACTGTGCCTTTACATTAATATATGCTTGACTGCAAACGAAATATATTGTAAAGGAAATAGAAAAATCTTTCAGAAGCGGATTTGTGATGCACCAAAAACCTTCTTACTAGCGATATTTCTTAAAGCGTATTTACTATAATAGTTTTTTTGTAAGAATTCGTTATCAGATCACGTCTATTCAAAATTTATACTTAAACAAATGGGGCCTTTTAGTTTTTCGAGATCTTTTTAATTCTCGAATAAGTAAGAGCCTGATCTCCTGTCAGAATAGAGCTTAAGGCATTCAATCAACAAGCTGTGTACCTACAGTGTAAGAAAATGTATACAATCGTTTAACCGACTAAGAAGATATCACGCAAAACTTATAAATAATTGAGAAGGACGTAGGGTGCTTTTATACTCCTAAATATCATTGTAACACATACAGGCGCGAGAAAACCGTATTCGGTAGAATATACATATTTAGGTAGTGTGGATTTTTTTAACTCTTTCAAGTGCAATCAAAAAATAAAAGCATTTTTAAGAAAGTCTGCACTGAAATAATTTCCATAAAAATGTGGCATTAATTCATATCCTTTCCAAATTTATTCTTGAGAATGTGGTAACGTTTAGTTCCAAGATATCTTTTTAATTCTTTAATAAGCTTGAGCTTGGACTCCCGTCGAGTTTGCAGTTAGGGCTTTCAGTTTACAAGCCGCATGTTTTCTGTGTAAGGAAAGTCAACATTGCTTTGACCCATTAAGTAAACATCCTGCGGCTTTTGCGAAAGTTTGAGGCGGATTTAGATTTCCCTGTGTTCTTAGTAAGTAGCATTGATAACTAGGCGGATGCGATGTAACCTGAATTTTTTAAAACCACATCATGCATTCTGTGTTAGTATAAATCTAGAAAACGCGAATGGCTGCCAAACAAATTATAAAAAAAGTATTTTAGGTCTTATTTTGCCAAAATACGTTGATATCTATAAAGGCATCGAAAATCAGTAGAACGAAGGGATGCTGCCTAGGTACACCTTTCTACATAGCGTGGTTTTGCAGGCGAGCAGAAAGGAGTGCATTCGAAAGCCAGAATCCTATAGTGGCCTAAATATCAAAAACCATTTCAATTCTTTAATAAGTTTGAGCTTGGACTCCCGTAGAATTTGCATTCACGGCTTCCAACTTACAATCTGCATGTTTTTCGTGTAAGAAAAGCCCATATGTTTTTGAGCCATTAAGAAAATATCAGGCAGCTTTTGCGAAAGTTTGAAACGGATTTAGATTGAATTTTGTTCTTAGTAAGTAGCATTGATAGCCGGACATATGCGATAGTACTTAAATTTTTTTAAATCACATTATTCATTCTGTCTTGGTTTAAATTGAAAAATAGGGAATTGCTACCAAAAACATTATAAAAAGAGCATTATTGGGATTTGTTTTGCCAAAATACATTTATATCTATAATAACATCGAAAATCATTCGAAGGAATGGATGCTGCCCGAGTACTCGTTTCTACAAGGCGTGGTTTTGCAGGCGAGCAGAAAGGAGTGCATTCGAAAGCCAAAATCCTAGGATGTCTGAAACAACAATGGAGGACTCTGTCAGTTAACCACTATTACAAACTCACCTAAGTGGCCCTTTCTGGTAGTAAATGCAGTTCAAGATTTCAGTCAACACTTTATGTGATCGGTCATTTGCTCCTAGTGCTTTTGCTTTGATGGCCGTTATGACCCGCTTCATAAAAGGGAAATTTTAAGGAAAATTTAGCGTCGGTCGAATGGTAAATGACAGAATAGTTTCCAGCTTCCTTTACGTATGAAAAAAACTTGAATGTGCGAGGAATTAGGAAACACGCAGCGCTGATCCTAAAAGGGTTTCCGATATGGCGTATATTCAGTCCCATACGAAGCAGTCAAGGAACACATATCGCATATTCACTGCATGGGAAACCGACATCAGACCAGCCGAACTTTGATGTACTCGGGAGCTGCTAACTATGGTAGACATGTGGCGGCCTACTTAACGCATCCTGCACAATCCACTGCTTTTATCTGATTTGATCTCTGACGATGGATTCTAATGGGAAACCGCAACGTTAGGATTACAAAGCTCTTGTTCCATCAATCATGATTCCTTCTTACAGGGTACTTCCTAGAACTCGCCTCTTTGTTTCTATTGGCGCACAATAAGAATTATTGTTGAGTATGAAGTAAAAGATGTTTGAATACAGGTGCATCCGACAATCGATAGATTAGAACGGTGGATGATTAAGACGAATAACGGCCCCAAACATCTAATATTGTTATCAGATCTCACGGGGAAAGGCAAAGAGCTTATTACATGCGTTACTATACTTTGTTTGGCAGTCCACACTACGAAAAACATTAAAAATACAATCGGATGTGAAAGCCGAAAGTTTGCTTAACTGACAAAGAAGGTCGGAAAGATTATTAAATGCCTTCTGTCGTTAGACTGCAAACGGCTGCTATGAAGTCGAACGCGTAATTCATAGAAGGCTGATTAGGTGACTGGCAAATGTTAAGAACTCGCATATGACCAACCTGAATGCAGATGGATTGGAGTTTCCTAGATTGAACTAAAAATGTGAACGCTTTTTCGCCAGATCCTTGTACTTCAGAGACACTATTAAACTTCACAGCTTCCCCTGTATGTATAACAAGTTTCTACGGAACCTATGCTCACCTAAACCATTTCTCCCAAATTTTAAAGCTATTCAAGTTGAGCCTGGGTTTCCTACTGACTGTGGAGTTCCCACCGTCCGACGGAAACAGAATGAGGAGGCCGAGGAGAGAAAAGTCCGCGCGACACCTCACAGCTGGCCCTGGCATGTAAGCAACCTCTTTTTATGCCTTCCATATCGCAGCGACGCAAATAAATATAAAAGTCAAATAACGTAAATGGCGCCTTACACTGGCCAGCTTATGTACTTTATCTGCCTAAGCCCGCCGAATGACAATCTCATATTAGGCAAGAGCTGTGTAAGCTTTAGAGTACAATTTGCAGTAAGTTTGTAAATTGGTATCTTGCATTTGTTTTACATTTGAACCGAGAGTTCGCTGATGCGTCAGTGTTTAACTGTAGATCAGAAGCATAATCCCCCCAAGTCGTAGACAAAAATATAAGAAAATTGGTGGCAGAGTGGCGCTCACCGATCGTGCTTACGGAACTCTCTTCTTCCGTTTTGCCTTATGGGTACTTTCTCGAGGCCGACAAACAGCCACACAGTGGCGCATGATATAGGTAGAATGTTATTACGGAAAAGGACAACGGAGAATGGAATGGCCACTTCTGGGTTACCAACCGTCCCCAGCCAGTCATATCCGACCCGGGAGTGTGTAACACCTAGTAACATCAAGCTGACCTGTTTGGAAAATTTATTATTTGTCTTAAAAATCATATTAAAGATTTCATACTCAATGGTAGAATTTATTTATTTAAAGCATTAATGACCATGACAGGGAAGACCAGAATGACCATTTCCAGTTCATCAACCATCGTCTGCCAGCCATAGATAACTTCAAGGACTGCGACCCCTTGGGCTCGATCGCGCGACTTGTTGGTTAAAATTCCAACGCCCTAGAGACTGAGCCACAGGCTCGATGTTCTGTCAGTTCCATTTGGGTAAAGCCAATGGTTAAGGAGGGCGCTCAATAACTTCAAACCATACCAGCCTGCCACTCTGGAAGTTAATCCACGACTTAAAATATTCCAGACCACGCACTCAAATGATGCAGCGGAAGAGTAAATGGGTTTTTGTCTTTGTCAAAAGTGTGTTTACTGAACAGAATCATTTCATATAAGCGTTCTAAGATCAACTGTAGACAGCAAAGTAACATTTGAGCCTTCGAAATTAAACGACATTTATTGCGAGCTCCAAGATGAATTTTATGTGTCAGAAGGCATGATCGTTGGAAAATTGTCAGGCGAGTTAGGACGCTCCAGATAGAGACACAGACGTCCTCTCGTTCGCCTGTCGAGCACGACAGAGGAACCCCACGCCGTCGAATCATACGCGACTCTCTAGCTGCGCCAACCCACGATGGTCTGGACAAGAGCTTTATTAGCCTGACGTTTCGGATTCCTACTCGAATCCATCATCAGAGACAAAAGAGCAGAAACCCGTTTCTGCTATTTTGTCTCTGATGATGGATTCGAGTAGGAACCACGATGGTCTGCCCATTACAGCGCTTAGAGCGTAACCAATGGCTGCACATGAACCAGTCTGAGACATGACCTGTCAATAGGCCGTCAAGGGCAGAATTGTTTAGACCAATTCTCTGTCTTTCTGCTTGCCTCCTGTTCCACTCGACAACTGGCAACATGACAGTGCGACCGTAGTTTCCGACAATGTCTACCGTGTACTTCACAGGCGCGTCCGGTGTCAAGACTGGAGGCGGGAAAGGGAGCAGAAGGCCTGCACGGTGAAAGCGCGCAATTTGGACGTACCGCCACACCCCCCAGTCCAAACCAGGACTTTGCACAACAAGAGGCTCGAACCCCACGGAGCGAGATTATCATTAATGATCTAGATTGTTTACTGATGAGGAAAATGCGTTGCGACGTCTTACACAGACCCCATCCCCTGTCAGAGCTGGTCAAATGTATAATGCGGGGAATGGACACAGTCGGTGACATTGTCAATGATCTCGTCTACGCGTGCCAAACACACGATCTAGACGCGGGTGACATGGGTTTCACATGCGTTTCGAGAGAGCCTTACTAGCGCCATGGTACCGACGGTAGCAACAAGCCCCTCGCAAGTTGCAAGCACTTGGTGTATGGCGAGTAACGCTTTTTTCTGCCCTTCAAGGTGGGTTTGTGGTCGGACCGAAGGGGAGAACATCCGTTCTGTGGAGGAACGCTCATCAGCCGCTCTTTGGTCGTAACTGCGGCCCATTGCATCGGTGCTCTCATGGGTTGCAATGCATTACCAGTAGGAAAGCCATTCAGCATACCAGCCGCAACGGGTGACCGACTTCAGGTCCTTGTCGGCGCTCACGACTACACAAAGGCTGATAAATTGAATACGTTGCTTTCCGTCCGGCACGTTGTCGTTCATCCGAAGTACAATGACAGCCTACGAGAAGAGGGCTATGACATAGCGTTGCTGAAGCTTTACGAAAAGATAAATCCAGGTATGTTGTTACAGTATGCACGCGACTGTTTCGCTATAATGATATTAAACATTAGTCTAAAAAATCCTTAGAAATTCATACGCTCACATCATGAAAGTTTTTTTTGTCTCCACTAACAAAACAGGTCAATAAGAACGACCCCTTGCTAATTCAGGTGGCTTTTTGTTAAATTGGGGAAAAGACAGATACGGTTGCATTCTAACTTATCCGAAACCTATTCGCGGAACTAATCTTTACCTTAATCATAATTTCCCTGAAATTTGGCTCATAGTTACAGTTATTACGCGAAATTGCGTTTTCGCCTGCTCTTCCAGGCCTGAGGTGCATATTAGAGATTGCTACCAAGCGGACCTGCTCAAATGCAACTTTACTGATCTGGCTTTTGAGAAGGAACTTAAATTGCTTTCATAAGCTAAACAGAGCTGTTATTCTTTTAATCGTTCCGAAGCCGGAGAAATCAGAGCCATAGGCCAATGTCGAGAAGGAGGGTAGTCATCGCGATAATCCGAGTTTAGGACGACTTCGTGTATTATGAGAAAACGATTATTTTATCGATAAACAACTGCTCTGCTCTATGGCATCTCGGTAACTGCAGTATTAATATATCACAATCATTAGCGCTTATGCGACAATTCCAGCGGTAAGAACGTGTCTAGCTCCTGTAAAATAGCAAATGTAACTAGGCGTTTTAGGATGTCGGATTCCTTGTCCTTTACGCAGAGCGCATGCGATATCGTAAGAACTTTTGTTTTATTTTTTAACGTCGTCAAGGCGAGAGAATGCGGCATATCTGCTTTCCCCCTAAAAGTGTGACGCTACAGCGTGGCTCCATTTGCTACTTCGCCGGTTGGGGAGGACTTTACAAGCAACGCTCACCGGGACAACTGGTTTATCCGAAGACACTCAGGGAGGCTGAGGTTCAAATAGAACTCGATGATCCCTGCATGGAAGTCTTTGCACCTTACTACCGCGATAAACATTCATGTACCAGAACAAGAGGCACGGTACGTCCTAATGAATGTACAATCTATGCAATTATACCAGCTACTTAATTGCGGTAAGTAAACAATAATTTAGTACACCAAGAAAACAGCCTTCCTGTCCCGTGCAAGGAAAAGCCTTACCGGTGACCAGAAATAACACTGCCTCGAGTGTGAAAAATGATTGAAATTCAACTCTTTGCATTAGCCACTTGGGATGTTTCATCTCCTCGTCGCCGCATGCATGCGGATCTAAGCATGCATCCAGTCTGACCTTTCTGGCACTCGATCCCATACAATACCACAGATTGCTCTTTGGGATGGAGCCGGAGTTAAATCCTCAAACAGGGGACATATACTGCACCAAATGCAGGAATTGTCCTCAAAACTATACAGGTTGAACTGGACGCACACTTGGATTTCGTGTACATGAGCATAAGCTGTCTGTGCATCGAGGTGGAGAAGTATCGCGGGTGGCTGCACACACCTAAGAACTAAGCCTTTGATTTAAGTTCATACATAATATGATAATCGCCCATGCAAAGTACAAAATATGTCAAGAATTAATTAAAGCTCAGAGGTCAGACCAGTACTCAGTCCAGCATAATATCTGTCCGATGCCAAAGTAGAGAGTACTGAGCAATAGATCGATGATTGACTACCAGGCATTCATGCTCAAGTTTGATGTTGGCAGAAATACACAAAATGTTCCGATGATTGACCAGTTCCTATTTAACTTGTATATATATAGGTAGAATGGCATTACCGACAAAGACAAGAGAGACTGGAATGGCCATTTCTGGCATATTTGCCGTCGTCAGCCAGCCATACCCAAGCCCGAAGTGTGGAACACCCGAGCCTCGAACTCGCGACCTGTTTGTTCAGACGTTCACGCCTCTACCCACCGGGCCACGAGCCCGTAATTATGTTAGTTATCGATCGGGAATATACAAGGTTAGGGGGCGCTCACCGATCGTTCATACGGAACTCACTCGTTCCGTTGTGCCTTAAGGGCTCTCTCTCGGCTATTCCAGTCTCCCTTGTCTTTGTCGGTAATGCCATTCTGCCTAAGTATCATGCGCCGCTGTGCGGCTGCGGGTTGGGTTCGAGAGAGAGCCCTTAAGGCACAACGGAACGAGGGAGTTCCGTATGAACGATCGGTGAGCGCCCCCTAACATTGTATATTCCCGATCGAAAACCGACAGGACAACGGGCTCGTGGCCGGTGGGCAGAGGCGTGGACTTCTAAACCAACAGGTCGCGAGTTCAAGGCTCGGGTGTTGCACACTTCGGGCTTGGGTATGGCTGGCTGACGACGGCAAATAAGCCAGAAATGGCCATTCCAGTCTCCCTTGTTTTTGTCTGTCATACTATTCTGCCTATATATATATTCTACTCAAGATCCAAACCCCTCGCAGCTGTTTCACGCAGCGGCAGAATATCGGCCCAACACGTGTCTGGGCTTTTAGCAAGTATGTGTGTCGAGAGTATGGTATAATACCTTTACCATATGGATTTCATGCTACTCGTAGTACTACTTGTTTCTAGAATGGGGATTACGTGCTTATTCTACAGTAGGTAATTGTCGTCATCTCGAATGTTCTTTGAAATTTCGGTTTCGACCCTAAAAGGTCATGTCCCGGAGATTTAACTCCCAGTCCTTCACTGAGAAATTTCTGAAATTATTCACTTGATTATTCTCTGGAGTTTATATACGAGAAACCGCATAGAGAAGGCCGGGGATCCCACTGAAGAGCCAAACCCTTCGCAGCTGTGTCACGCGGCGGCAAAATATCGTCGAACCACGTGTCTTTGCTTTTAGCAAGTACCTATGTCCGGGGTTACGGTTTAATACGTTTACCATATATATATACAATATTTCGGAGAAGGTAGTTTACCTCAGCGCAGGTCTGCATTCGGATTTATACAGTCTCAATGGTTGTTCTGTATATTTTAGAGTCCATGTGTTGGAGACAGCGGCGGTGGACTATTCTGCCCTTCAGAAGAGGACGGCAGTTTCTTCTGGTATGGAGTGATAGAGGGTGGAACAAATGACTGTAGGGGAAGCTGTGCAATTGTCGGCAAAATAAAGGCAATTCACACCTGGGTAAAAGACACTGCGTTTACACTTGGCCTGTAATAAGCCTTTTGTGTGGAAATTGCAATGTGATTGAATAAACAACTTTTCACCAGGTAGCAAGTTTGGGTGCTGTACAATGTCCATAAAAGCAAAAATGTTGTTCGGATTTCGTTAAATATTTCAGTGAACTCTTTAGTTGAAGCCTATCACCCAATTCCAATGATGGTGAACTAGGCGACTCATGCAACACTCCCGCAGTGCCAAACGACCATGCTCAGCAAGTAATCCGAGATCGGCGACTGTCGACAATAAATAAAATGAAGTAAAAATGTTTGAGGATTTCTAAAGACAGAGTTATTTTTCATCCCAAAATATGTGGCTTGAATGCAATTTATTAACTTGAAGTTTCAAAGTGGGAATGAAAGGGCAAATTTCCCCCCCCCCCCCAAATTACATCGGAAATGAACTGAATTAAGACTGCCTCGTGAAAGTTTTATCCCACTTGTCTGAATCGGAATGGGAAATATAGTGCCCCACAACAGTTTAATGAATAAAAAATGTAACAAGTCCGCCGAATTAACATTAGCTCGAGAAAGATATGACTTTGGGACAGAGTGAAAACGAGTTCCGGGCTGATCCTGATCCATTGCAATAGAATTCCAATGCAGCGTGCAACGCACGATCGACCCTGTCCATCGGCTGAAGCATGCCATCCTACACGATTGTGCAACGGAATGCCGCAATGCAAGCAGGTGAAGGCAAAGAAGCATCACAGTAAAATCAATATAAAGCCAATACAAAAAATGGCTACTTAAATTCCAGGAGTAGAAAGGTGGCGAGGTATTAAAATGGGTGAGCACAGTGGCTGGTCACGCAGACGGCTCGTAGATCTCGGGTGAGCAGAAATCTGCTTCGCCGAACGATCATGAACATAACGCGATTCAAAATGAGGGACTGCCAAAAATGCTCCCACGCAGCCCATGTGGTCACATCCACGACATGGTTTTAAGTCTGTACAGACGGAACTTCGTGCCTGCAAAGATGCATTCAGGGAAATCAGCTGATTTAGGCGCAAGATGTATAATAACTTTGACATCCGACACGGATTGCAGTGACGGAGTACTGATTCCGTCCAGTGACGCAGTAAAAATTTTCTTTTCTTATGATAATACACCCTTTCTCGGGCCTTTGCCAGTGCGAAATTGAGGTCCTACATAAAAATAGTAGGCTGTGGTAATAACGAAGATCGAGCGGACTCAGCGATCGCGTCTCGTACACACACGTCTTTGACTCAATCTGGAGTCCCACTAGCGGCCGCCCTGCGGCTAGTATAACAGGCAAAACAACATTAACGACAACAACGAGGGAGAGTTAGACAGTCGTTTCTGGTTTACTTGCCGTTATCAGTCGGCCACACCAAGCCTTGAAATTGTCAACCCCGAGGGTCAGTGGTAAGGGTGTTGGACTTGTGAACCGGTAGGTCTCTGGCTCAAGCCTCGAGATGAACACATAAGCATGCTTGCAAACCGCCTTTGTGTCGCAATATCACACGCATCGAAGACATGTTGATCATTCTTTATGTGCTATCTCGCGTCCTGCATTTGATTGGCAATCACTTCCGTCATACCAGTCGGCAGTGGTCGATTTTTATCTCGTCCATCGTATAACTGACTTCATTCAGGAAGACGTTTGATATTCCACTTACATTTTCGCTTTATTTTGGAGGCGGTATCAAAGGAGCTTTGACAAGTTGGTGGTGGAGGAGCGTCGTGACCTTATTCTAGTAGTCCATTTGCCTAGGATGGATGCTAATCGTTATTTGTATAGTCAAGGCCGCTTTATCAGCGACAACCCTTAACAAATTATCGTCCTTCATTTAAAGTGTGCTTACAAACTCGTGTTAAAAATGATTATCGGAGGCGATGAATAAGAATGTGTGAATGTGAATAATGATCACATTCAACCTATCAATTGGTGGAAACGACACGCAAATATCACAGGCTGCCTGTTGGCGTAACGGTAAGTTGTTGAATGCTTCCCTTCTCAAAAGGGGACCCAACAGTAGTTAGGACAGTGTCCCGGCAGATTGAATGGTATGTGTTGATTTTAGTGGCTATTGTTCCAGATGGCGTGGAATTGGGTACTCAGACTGGAACTGGAGCTCTGTAGCATAAATTTTATTCATCTGATGTTTCGGATTCACTGGCAAACTCATCATCGCCATAGGAAAACACAATCGTGCAAAAGATGAACTCGCGATCGAGCTGACAGTGGGTGTATTGTAGGAAGAATAGCACTTCCGAAAAGGATAAGGGAGACTCAAATGGCCATTTCCGGCTTCTTAGCCGTCATCGGCCAGTAATACTCAATCCCGGAGCATGTAAATACCGATACTCAAACCTGGCATCTGTTGGCTAAGTGTCGAACGCCCCAACCTTTGAGCCTTGGACTAGATTTCCACCAGGTTGCGATCGTGTATATTAACAGTGTTGAAGAAGAAGAGTCTAGCACCGGAACGCTTTGCTTATTGTTCTGAGCTTTCAGACTCGTGTAGGAGTCCATCATCAGACGTAGTTGCAGCAGCAGAAAAAGCGACAGTTGTAGGGCATGTAGGCCAATCATCGACCGACGGCGCAAGACTGGATGTGACAACGCAGGGCTCTGTACGCCGGCGCCAGATAGATAAATCGATTGACCGAGTTCTCATCCGAGGCCTAGGCTTCAATCACTTCTCGGCCTGTTTTGTTTCTGGCGTGGCCGACTATTTTGTTGGCAGCGAAGTTAAACTCGTGACACATTTCGTAAGTGTTGGCGGCCACTTGTGATAATGCTTCACACAGCCAGTTTATGTTCGTGTATGCACGATCCGACCATGCGCCCAGTCAGACCTGTGTGGTTAAAAGGACAGTTTGGACACTACACTCCAGATTGCTCTTCAGGCTTTAACCGGTCTTTAATTTTTATGACCTTACTGCAAATGTTGGCTTTGTGGCGGTGTGCAATTCCAACACCTAGCCCAACAGCAATGCGCTCGGTTGATTCTGAAACGCCCTTGATGTATGGCAGAGAATGCCATATCGTTGGTTGTGCTGATGTTAGAGTCCTCTGGTGGCGACCGCGTAGGCAGCGACTTATGAATGCCCTCGGATAGCCGTTTTGCACAAACTGGTCGCGGAGATAACGGGCCTCACGTGCTCTGTCCTCCGGTTTGCTGTAATGAGTTTGGATCCGTTTGAAGAGCGTCTTCACACAGCTTCCCCATGTAAGCCACCGGATGTTTACTGTGAAAACTGAGAAGCTGTGTGGTGTTCGTTGCCTTCCTATAAACCGTCGTTTCAAGTTCACCGTTAAGGTTTCGTCTAACAAGCACATCCAGGAAGGGCAACCGCTGTTCCTGTTCTTCTTCCCTCGTGAAATTTATATCAGGGAAGACTGTGTTGGGCAGGCTGCGGAAATGTTGCAGCCTACAACAACCGGAGAGTAGAACGGCAATTTATAGCTCTTTGGATCAAGTCGGTTTAAATAACCGCACGGGTATCCTGTAGGCTGTGTCGAGTTCATCCACGGATCTTACATGAACCAAAAGTAGCATTCATATATGCCAAACGTAACGTGTACTGTGTGAAATGAATGAACTCCGAGTTCATATCTGTGCCCATCTTCCCATGCGTTATTTCTGTAACAGAAACGCGCTTGTCGGAATAGGTTGACGACAGTATGTCTGCGTTCCCTGAGTTAAAAATGTTCTGCAAAGACGGCAAAAACTGAAAGAATGGAGATATACCAATATTTATAAAGAATAGCTCTCATGTTTCAGCGAAAACTAGTAGTCTGACTTGTGCCACGGAAGCAGTTTATTTGACGGTAAGAGCAACAGATCCCCGAGGCCCTGCCGAATTATACTCGTTTTTTGAGCATGAGATTGGAAGAAAACGTGATTTTTTACCGAATAAGTAAAAGAATGAATATCTTTATGTATGCTTTCCATGAAATATAATTGAATTTTCAAGGGCATCGAAAATCAATGAGAAAATTGCATGCTTAATATGTAGTCATTTTTTGCAAAGTTTAGATCTCGAATGCAGCCAAAAATAAGTTTTTTCGAAAGCCGACACCCTGAGGTAACTGAATCCTTCTAGATGTATGCTGCATCATGATTAGTTTTACAACACTACTTAATTTATCTTTTCGAATCGAGAACACATTTCGAAATTTTGGTTGACATTTCATGAGTTAGCACATCTACTGTAAATGACTTTAAAACATGCTCAGGCACCAAATTTAAATGCGTGTTGTCGTTCAGATATTTGGCAAGGCATGCCAGCAAACTCTTTAGACTCGTTCAACGTGACAGCTTACAAATGAAGTATTTTTCACTATCAACTGACCTCTTGCTCTAGACGATGGCCAATAGACGTTTCGCAATGGCATTTCTTTTTGAGAGATGTTATACTTTGTGCAATGCAGTAATGATCACGGAACGGCACCTAAAAGTCAGCCAGGCTAGCAGCAAGTTCTCTTTGTTGTGTATAGGCAAGGTTTAAGTAGGCCTCAAGACAACTTAGGATGCGCAATTTACAATTGGATTTAACTTCTGAGACAGGCGAAGTACAGTGAATGATCGATCTCATGAAATGTTGACTGAAATGCCGAAATGCGTTTCCGATTAGGAAGGATTACTTAGGCGCGGTTGTAATTTTGATTATCTTGCGGCATAATCTTATAAAATTTCGGACTTGGCAGGATTTCAGCTCTTAAATACACTGCATTTCAACATAATGTAGAAACCGCCCTCGGTGAAAAATGATTACTGAAGCAGCATGCATTTCGCCCACTGATTTTCAAAGGTCTCGCAATTTCAAATATAGTTTATAGAAACCACGGACGAAAATATGCTTTATTTCAGTCGTTTGATAGAGAATCAGGTTAATCTTCGTATTTTATTTTCTAAGAGCGAATACTGTTAGGTTTGCAAAAGTTTCCAATTATGAGTTTTTTAAGGCCGCGCAATCTCCAATCATATAGCATCGTACCTGTCGGTTCACCACTGCTTCTCATGAACTGTACAACAAAGTCCGCATTCACTGCAAAATGTTATGGACTCCATATGATATCTTTTTAAAGACAACAATGAATATGTGAATCGGGCTAATCCACGGATTTAACATGAACCCCGAACTAACATTTATGTATATGAACGCGCAAAATGTAGTCTCCGAAAGGAATGAACTCCGAGTTCATATCTGTACCCATCTTCCCATGCGTTATTTCAGCAACAGAACCGTGCTTGTCGGAACAGGTTGACGACAGTGGGCCTGCGTTCCCTGAGCTTTATCTGTTCTACAAAAAGGGGCAGAATCGAAATGGTGGAGATACAGCGTGCTTACTGATGGGTAGATCACGCAGCAGTCTACCCGGTGACATGGTGTTTTGAAATTTTCTTCAAAGTGAAAATCGAAATAGATTTCAGTCGCCACTGAGTGGGTATTTTAAGGTACGGCACATCAAGTTCGGAGATTTTAGGACTCATAGCCGAGACGTTTTTTCGACGCGGTTCTCGCAGGAGCTGACAACAGCATGAGTCGAGACTTGCTCGAATCATGGTCCTCAGGTTCGCAGTTAATCAGCAAGCTCAATGACCTACCGGTACCATATTCAGTGCTGACTCATTCCCTGAGCAGGAGAATCAGTCACGTGGAGAGGGTGCGGACGCTCAACTATCCTGGTGCCAGCGGGTCGAATCGCCGAGTAATCAGCACGTTAACATCCAACACGGATTATTCGATTTCGGCAATTAACGATTCGGGCCCGGGCTGACGAGCCATCATCGCACCCATTACGACCGCCAGGGATGATCCCGAGAGCTGCAAATTATAGTACGCATGTGGCCTCACGACAGCTACGTGCCATAAATAATGCAGTCGTTGTGCCTTCACTACTCTTATCTGCAACCGTCACTGATGATGTGTTCCAATGAGAACCCGAAACGTCAGGCCAATAAACTTCTTGCTCCTGCAGTCCCATACTGGTCAAGGGCAAAGTTAACTGGAAATCTTGTCAGTCAATCACCTGCACATATGACTTTGTTCTTCTATCATGAAGTACCCTTATAATAGCGGCAATCTATCTATCCTCACCGTCCTTCCGAGCATTTGTTCGGGCCGAAGCAACTCGGACGCTGCGGTAGTTGGAAGCAGCCTACGTGCAGCGGGGGAGAAATCAGCCAATGCAGTCATGGACAATTCCAACTAGCCCCAACAATCGCCCGCTCTTTCAACTTAGAAATCCTCTCTTGTGCTAGCTTCTCCCTATTTTTTCCTTGTAATTCCAGGTGAATATTCCTATATATTAGGCCCTGTGATCTAAACAGTGTTCTTGCCCTTGGAAAAATGAAATGCTCACTGAATCAATGAAATTATAATGCTCGCGTTTCGGAGAGTTTGACCGGCTCTATATTATCCAGAATTTTGAATAAAAAACAAATGAGCTAATTTCTTTTGTCCTCTTCTGCTGCCCTCGCCGTCTGACCGCCGTTTATGAATGTTGGGGACCTCTTGCGTTGTGTGTCGTTACCTCAATTGGACTCCCGCTTTCGATGGATTAATTGACGGACCGTGTTTCCTCAGTATACTCGAGCTTTGTGTGACCGTCTTGTCGTGGTCATGACGTATGTAATGGCATGTGACTTTATAGCTCACAGGAAGATCTAGATGTCTGTTTATGGACATCTGAGTACCAAGCCTCAAATTTAAGATGATTCGTCCTTGATGTGCCCTGGCCTAAGTCGTTTGGCCCATGAAAATCAAAACTATTGTCAGTTTCTCAGAAGTGAGTCGAAAGTTGAGTTTGGGTCTAGTTTTCTAGTTGAAAGTTTGTGAACAGGTCAGTGGGTCTGCAATTTCTATCCGGTTTCCCGACGTAGTTGCAGTCTCCATCGTTACAGTTTATTTGATATAAACTGCTGAGTTTTCAGTGGGTGGCAATGCGTCTTTGAGTTGCCTCAAACGACCACAAATGGTTGCCTGGGGTCGATGGGCATTTCCTATCCTGGCGGGTTGAAAAAGTCGCGAAACCACCTTGAAGACTTCTTTTATGTGAGGGTTAGTCCTCCAAATTTTGATTTGTTTTTTTGTGGCCGTCGGCTGTTCATTCGGCGCTTGTTTTGCTCGATAAAGTTGCTTGGATATCCCATCGTCCGAAAGAGGTCATGAAGTTATTGTCGTTCAACTCTTTGTGGGCTGGTATGATGCAGTAGGTCTCAACTCTCTGGAATAGTGCAATACGCAGTCGCGTTCGTGAGAGAGGGGCTGATTGCTGTTGAAGTGTAGTGTTTGTCTTGATTTGTAGTTTTGCTGAAAACGGTAGCTTGCAATTGCCCAGTTGCACACCGAAGCACAAGGACATCAAGGAATGTTAGTTGGCGTTTAGTTAGGTTTTCATCGTGAATTGCATATTCGGGTCAACCAATTCAGAGATTCTTTAAACCGCTCCATGTCAGATGATTTGACAATAGCGAAAGTGTCATCGACTTTAGGAGTCCAGAACTTTAGTTGATACTCGGTGAACACCAAGAATTCTATTTGTTGAAGGCCAGTCTGAAATATGATAGGTATCAGTATTGCAACCCTGCATACTTCATGCGTCTCAGTCGAAAGCGTGCATCAGAATTCCACGAGATTCGTCATTAACTGTGATAGAGGTGTTATGTGTCATACCTCTACCAACTGAACGCTCTACAAAGACCGTTATCACATTAATCATGCAGAATATCAGACTGCTTTATATACTGCCCACATTAGTGCCATTAGTCAGCCGTTTTTTCTTAATGTGTGTGCGACAAAATCGGTGCATCATTATGATCGACACAAGACTGTTCTACCGGGTTATCAAAATTCAACCTTTGCTACAGTCGGTAAGGAAAAAAGGCATTTTCTTCCTGTAAGGCGACATTTGTAGCGGAAGTTGACCCTGATTTATATTCCGCAACAGTAATTACCCTGACTACATCTTTGCACTTCTCTGCCAGAGAGCGTATGTGAGTATGCAGAGAGTTCATCAAAGAGAGCCTTGGCCAACCGAACAGTGTATTTTTAATCCGAGAAATTTTTAATAGGCATAAATAAAAAAATCAACCACAAAACTCGATCAGTTATCAAAAATTAGACTACAAGGGGCATGCAGCAAGATTTTTTAAAAAATTGTTGTACTCAACACACGCTACTATCATCTAAAAGTATAGAGCATTGCTACAACAAAAGAACTCCAACCGCGCACTGCAAAGCACATACTCTTTTTCACACTGTACCCTGACTCCCTCACCTGCCTCTCACGACGCGATCATTCAAAGTACTTACAGCCCTTGAGGTCAAATTTACATTCGCCTACTGCGCACCAAGTGATTTAAAATGAAATATTCTGGCTAGCATACGCTGACCAAATGTTTCGATAAAAATAAAACAGCTGATTGGTCCTCCTATGAATACGACATTGGTTCTTAAAACAAATCTGACTCAGTAATGAATTAAAATTAATATCATAAAGGTTACTGAGTATAATCACCCTCACTCTCTCAGATGCTTTATGAATGTGATTTAATGTCTCTGAATAATAAGTAAGCTCGTTGCGATGAAATAACTTTCATTATCAGTTCTAAATTTTGGAAATAAATTGCTAGTCAAAACCAGGCTATTATTATCTTCGATATATTTTTTACTTGTGCATGTAAAATGGAACATGTTGGTTTTGCCATATGTTCACGTCTGATGAAGGCGAGGAACTTAACGCGATAAAAGAGGTTTTTCTTAAATCAACTCCTGTTTAACCACATTGCACATTCTGAAGTCCGGTACTTTGCTGGAAATGCTAAACTGGACTAAAATGTATGAGTCTCGGTATACACATACTTCAACATACACCGTCTACATTAACATCCAGGATCGTGGCCTATGGCGCAAATAACCCACAAGTGACTTGGTTCAGATTACCTACCTATCCCTCCAGTAGTAACCGGAACAGAATACAGTTGTCACACGCTTTAGTCAGGGCAGGTTTATGACCACGGAAAAAACCGTATTAGGCATTTGGAAAATGAAAAAAATTTTCCTGTTCCACCTCAGTCCCACTAGACCGCAAAAGTTGTGTGCAGGCAACAGTACGCAAAATAGAATTAACTCGTGAAAAAATGTTTTTTCGCTTGATTTTTTCCTCCGCACAGTCCTAAAGTGCGGGACATGCGAACTTAGGCATAGTAGACATTCAGTCAAATCTCCGTAAATGGATCACTATTTAGTATCTTATTGTTTTTGAGGTGGAATTACCGCTGTCAGACGATTCTCGAAGAGTCGACATAAATGAAGGTTCACATCTGTTTTCAAATTTTAAATCATCCCTGCCTGCACCATAAGATGACTGCTCCGAGGTAAATTTCCGTTTCCAGCCTAGGGGTCTGTAATGAACTCGCTAGTGGTGTTCCACACGATTCGCAGACTTGTTTCTGTGTAACATGTGGTTGGCTAGACGTCAATTGTTAGAAACTTTTAGCAACCGATGTCTTTTTTAACAAATAGTGGATTTAACAAGAAAATTGTGAACTTTATAAGCGGAAACCAGAAATAACAACTGAGACCACGCATCGTTTCCCCAGCATTCGGATATGAAGCCCTGGCTTGATGTAGTAATTGGCTGCACTTTTCTTGTGGCTGCTGGATATGGTCTGTGCATTTCTATGGGTTAAATTCTATTTAGCATTTTTCGTATTTTTCTATTCTGAGTCCTGCCGCAAAAACCAACCTTTACCATATTTTGGGACCGTAAAATGTCGTCACGTTGCACTTCGTTGTCTTACTACTTACAGAATCCAAAGTAGCATAAAGATTACTGCTCAGCTACGCGCAGTTCAGATGGTAACATAAACTATTTACCTTGCTTAATTTCCGAGGAAATTAATGCGCGAACTTGGAGTAACTCTTTCGAAACAGGCCTTTTCAAGCACGGTCCGAAATTTGATATGAATATTTGAGCCGAAATCCATCAGCTACTGCGGAATAACCGCTTAATATTCACAAACCGCCAACAGGCAGCCAGTAGTATAGCATTGTGCAATAATTTACCGTACTAACAACACAGGTATTAGCTAAAAGCCCAGACACGCGTGTTTCGCCGATCTTGTGCCGCTGCCTGGCGCAGCTGCGAGGGGTTCGGCTCGTCAGTGGGTCCCCCAGCTTTCCCCGTGTGTTTTCTGGTATATGAACTCCAGTTTCAACTTGCCTTGCTTAACTTCCGAGGAAATTAATGCGCGAACTTGGAGTAACTCTTTCGAAACAGGCCTTTTCAAGCACGGTCCGAGACGAGAAAGACCATAGTTTATGGTTTTTGCTCTCGGTATACGTCTTGGTCGAGAGGAGAATTATACTTTTTGCGTGTTATCTCAATGACTGTTAACCGGTCTTTTAGTATATGCTTTAGATTCATTAAGTCCGAATGTGTTACTAATTAGTGAACTGCACTATTTTGTAATATTTTAGTTGCGTCACGATGTCGGTCGTCAGAATACCTATTTGTTAGCCGTCCGCGATTCGCATTCTACAGAATATGACCGATTAACTAGTATGACTTTCTCTAAATAATCTTAAATTCAAGTCTTGACTTTCAAGAATCATTTAGTTTCTGAATAATTTTCTGCCCCACAAAACCTTTCACTTGCACTTGTAGCTTGTAAAGTGCGTCGTGCATGTTTTATCAAAGCATTGTCACCAATTTACATGTAGATGTTAGCTAACTCTTAAAAATGCCTGACTGGAAACTTTCAGAACCGAACGAAACTCTTTTTCAAGTGAAACATGCGGAGATAACACAATTTGGCACAAAGGAAGCGCAAGAAAGGATATTGCAAGACTCATCCTCTATGCAATATATTTGAAGTTATAAGGGTTTTGGAAATAAATGGGAAAATATCAGGCCAGTTAAGTTGCTACGCAATGTTTACAGAGTGAGCATTTTGCAGATTGCTATGAAGAAGTACATTTAAAAGTCGGCATCTTGTAGGGACTGAAATGTCTAAGGGTTATGCTGAGTAGTTATTAACATTGCAGGCCTAACGAAGCAATTTTCCGAATTGAAATCACATTCTACATGTCCGGATGAATTCTTATGAGATAATACATTCGCCGCATCTGCTACTTTCCGTTATTTTTGAAGAAATGCACAATTAAGATAGTGAGTACTTCCAAGACGTGATGCGCGTTCGCACGCTCGGGCGTTGTCCGCCTGTACTTAATCAGCAAAGGATGCAGTGCCGATTGATCTTCAACTCTCGTCACGCTAATGCCAGGTCAACGACGACTCATGCGACTAATTGACGGGGAACATAAACCGGTCTTGAAGGCAACACCACAGTTTCGTTCTGCCTATTTGAAATAGTGTTCACGCATGCATATTAAGTTTATGCGGCATATCGACGCATATAAGCCAGTCTGAAAAGAGGTTTTATTTAAAAAGGCATTACGGCACGTGGACATGGTTGCAAGCTTAACGCCTACCGATCCCTCACATTCGGAAACATTTTAAGGGCGCTAGATGTTAAGCAACTAGAGAAACAGCAAACATGCGCATACACATGCATACATACAGTAGGTTTGCTAGCTCATGAAATGTTTTGAAAGGTTCCTAATTATGAAATATTTCTAAATTGTGAAATGTCCGAGCATAAATGGACGAATGTTTTCGTGCATGTTTTCTGTGACATACGTTTTAGTTTTCAAGGCTATCGAACATTAACTTTAACATTTCAAGCCAATTCAGTAGTCCATTTTAAAGAGTACACTTTTTGTTGACGGCTCGAAGGAAGCTCATTCGAAAGCCTGTAATCTGTACTAACTGAATAATCGTGCGATTGTGGTGCATGGCAATTAATTTTGCACTCTTACTTCAGTAATCTTTTCGAGTCGAAAACACATTTCAGACGTTTCCGGCATGTTGCACTCTTAGTAAGCTGCTTATAAATTTTATGTGGTGTGTGTCCTATAACACTTTATTAGTTGTCGACAGTAGCAAGCTGGTAGGCGGGCAGAATGGGATTGGGTGATATCCTAATTACAACAGTGAGGGTCACATACCTTCTTCATATGCCGACGTACCTCATTTTGTAAGGCCTGTGAGGTTCTGATGATCGGTATCGGCCGTAACACAGCTGTCTGCGTCGACGGCTTACGTATTATATGTGATATGTGTCCTATGACACAATGTTCACTGCTGTCAGCAGCAAGTTGCCAGACGGGGAGAATGGGGTCGCGTAAGATCCTAACCACAACAGTTACACGCCTTCCTGTAATATATTCATTCATACATACGCATATGTTGCATTTCGCCTAAGGTAACTTAATACCCAACGGCACTTCAAGTACCTATACTTACATTTAAATATATGTACGCAAATAAATATATTTCTTCTGATGGCTGGTAAAAGCTTTTGACATTGAGCCCGGCTTCCCAACTGTCTGTGGAGTTCCTGCCGTCCAACGGCAAAATAAAGCGGAAGCAAAGAAAGCGAAAACCCGTGCAACGCCCCACTGCTGGCCTTGGCATGTGAGTGGACGTTTGGTATTACTCTGATCGTTCAGTAATAAAATGACCGCCAATAGTCTAATAGCAACCTCAATTCATTGCCCCTCATGCAGTTTGTGTGAACGTTTTATGCAAAACCACTGCACTATAAAATATAGTCATAACCCTTCTTTATTAATCAAGCCACAATCACACATATAAGGCTTCCTAAAAGCATTGATAGCTGAGTCCCAATATCCAAGAGGTACAAAGTTAACACAGTAGAGTAGTAGGCTGTCGGTATTTTCGTGGTTTGGGTATGTTGCTTAACGATACTAATTTGAATATTTAAAATTCATCGCCCTTTCAAGGTGGGTCTATGGTCGGAAAGAATAGGAGAACGGCCCTTTTGTGGGGGAACACTGATCAGCCCCTCCCTCATCGTGACTGCGGCGCATTGTGTTGACGATGCCATTGGCTGCAGAAATACTCCTTTCGAAAGACTAATTGACATGACAATTACAACATATTCCCCCTTATATGCGCTAGTCGGTGCTCACGACTTCACGCGGGCTGACAAATCTCAGCAGTTACGACGCGTGCAGTATGCAGTCCTGCATCCAAAGCACAACGAAACCACGGCTGGGGAGGGCTATGACATCGCGGTATTAAAGCTTTTCCTACCCATTTACCCAAGTACGTTGCTATACTCCTGTGTAAAAAAATTTGCCAAATATCTTTTGAATGCGCGCACATTACCTCAGTCGGCCAATTCTAGTATATATGTGTGCTTTCTGACCAAATATCGAACTCCGACCCCCTTCCTCCATGATTTACTCATCATCAGCTCTCGTGTCTTCTTGATGCTTATCATGACCATCTAGGTCGCTAATTTACCTCCTTCTGTAAGTAATGCGGCGTTCTTGACTGTATCGCCTGATCTGAATGCTTTTTTTCTGTCAAGATGACAAAGTACGGCCGATTTGTTTTCCTGCCAGCCATGTGGTACTGCCGCAAGGCTACAACTGCTTCTACGCCGGCTGGGGAGGTGTGTATCCCGCCTGGTCCAATGGGGAACAATTATATCCAAAATCGCTCAGAGAAGCCGAAGTTCAAATAGAATCCGATCAGCACTGCAAGAACGTCTACGGCAGCAATTACGCCGACAGTAATTCATGTATACACACATACGGCAGGGTAAGCGCCAGAACGAAGCAAATTGCAGTTCAGTTTTGTTCGGCTCAGTTTATTAGAGGAAAAGGTAGGTTACGAATATTATCATTGTAAAATTCAAAAGACAATTCGGCGAGCAGACCTCCGCTTTCGATAACCTGTCTTTAGGCCCGTACATTTATATGGCCATTGAAATAAATACTTAAAAGATACGGGCAAGTAGATAAATAGGCTGTAGCTCGGGTTTGAGTAGAGGAGCGGAGGAGAAGGGGAGAGTGAAGCACCACAATTCCAGTCAGCGTCAGGGAGAAGGGTCCCACCGAAGGTAGTTACATGCGGGTGGCTGGCTTGGTGGCTTGAGCCATGACAACAGTGGGACCTGTATAAACTTTATTTGTGCGCATAGAACCGGTCCGCATAGCCTGCTTACAGCCGCCTCTGCTGCAGCCAACAAGTGCTGCCCAAGTACTTTTGAAGAGATTTACGAGACCTTGTAAATCATTCTGAATGCCTATCTGGCGTCTACACCGTGGTCTGTGTCTACCATATGCGCGAGGATTGAGCTGTTGATGTTCTTTGTTTGACCCTTTTCTAACCATGCTGGAAGATGTTCTTTTATTCCTTTCGATAAACGCCGGCTCGTGCGACCAATGTGTTCTGTCCCTCAGGAGCAGGTGAAGGAGTAAACACACATAGAGGTGGTCTGAGCTGGTAGTGAGTCCCTGCCCTCTCCGTATGGGATGGAACTGGTGGAGAATAGTACACGGGTGTCAGCTGCCGGAAGGTTTGTGATACAGCTTGAGTTCGGCGTCTTCTGAAAAGTTCACCTGGTGCATCCCTTGAAAGGGGACCCTTATGAAGAGCCTTTTTTTCCTGCCGTCAATATCGGGAGCTTTTGTGGTCTTTCGCCCATGTTCTTAGCAATGAATCGACCAGGATACCCGTTCTGTCGAAAAAGACTTTTAATGCTCTTCAGCTCTATATCAATGCTAATAGCTGAGTAGAGGCTTCTCACTCTTTCTGCCAAACAGCGGACTAAATTACATTTAACGTTTAGCGGTTCGAAACTTCCAAAATGGGTATATTGTACGGATCATGATCTCTTACGATGCACGCTACGTCGAATGCTGCCGTCAAGCTTTCTACTCAAAAGCACACCCAGAAAGGGAAATGCGCCGGACTGTTTTTCTACCAGAGTGAATTTTATTGATAGGTGCGTCTGATTTATGTCATCCAGTGGAATGGAGATGTCAGTTTGTCTATATGCAATTGCGAATATATCATCCACGTACCGCCTATCGTATCTTAAACCCCTGATCTATTGACGTAGATGGAAAGCTGCTAATTGTCCTATGAATATATTCGCCAAAAGCTGGCCAAGGGGCGAGCTCATAGCTACGTAGTCCACCTGCCTATATAGATTGTTATCGAATAGGAACTGCATGTTCAAGGTACACGTCAATAACAATTCCTTGAGGGCACTCACTGGCATTCCTATATCCCGTTGATTGCCGGCAATGACATCAGAAAATCGGACGCACCCATCAACTAAATTCACTGTGGAAGAAAAACAGTCCGGTACACTTCCCTTTCTGGATGTGATTTTGAGTAGAAGGCCTGGCGGCAACATTCGACGTAGCGTCCATCATAAGAAAACTTGATCCGGCCAATATACCCATCTTGGAAGTTTTCTAGCGCTAAAAGTAAGCGTAATTTATTCCGCTGTTTGGCAGAGCGATTGAGAAGAATCAGCTCAGCCAATATAGAGCTTAAGATCAATGAAAGCCTTTTTTGCCTCAAACCGGAACTACAGCTTAGTTATCAACATGCCCTTACCTTTTCATCCATTACTTCAATAGCCATATAAACGTATAGGCCTGAAGAGTATTTGTCGAAAGCTGACGTACACTCACAAAATTGTTTTTTGAAAATGTAGGTGTTGAATATTTGAACCCCCTCTTCCACAAAAGGAATCGATATATGGCAAAAATTTGAACGGAAATATCAAACAGTTAAAAAAATGTCTTTCTAAACCGGACACAATCGAAACGCGGGAGTCTTAAAAACATCAACATTACCAATGACATTGTACAGTAGTCAGTCTAAGAATAATTGTTCTGTAGAAAATTGGTAAGATCTCAGTTATCTGGGGGAGATATAGTGAACGCCAATACTTGCGTGAGTTGGACATGGCGCAAGGAGCAAATTAAAGGCGAACGTTATTGAACCAGTGGCCGTAAAATTATAACAGTAATATATTGTTAGAACGAAAAACTAAGAAGACACCGGTCGGGTGACATTATGGTATGCAATGGTATACTCATACGGCTTGTGCTTAAAAACCTCAACGGATGTACCCCTGACGATACCTGAAGGCAGGGCATTCCAGACCGCAGCCGTTCTGTTAAAAAAGAACTTCCGTTTGTCCAGCCCGTCGGTAGTCACACGCAGTTTGTGTGGATGACCTCAGTGGTTCATTGTGGTTACTAACTCAAAGAAGTCCCAACGTAAGAGACAGCAGTCCTGACCGCGCTCCATATGTAATGCTTGTATCAGGTTGCCTCTTAGTTGTCTGAAACGCAGATGAAAAAACGAGACTGGATGAACCCTCCCCACTAACAAGGTTATTTGTCTGCCTTTGAGCTTTCTCAAGGATGCTGAGTTATTTCGTCGTCCAGCGTTTCCACTCTTGACTAGCGAACTCTGACTGTGGTTACACAAGCGTCCATAACACAGTTTACATGAAGCTGTTACTCACACACCCAAATCCTTCTGGACGTCTTTCTACTGTAGTTGTAGTTAATTTAGGTGGTAGACCCGTCGGCTGGGAGATGGGGTTCCACCGACTTGCAGAATGTTGCAATAAGCTAACTAAGTTGTTACAATGACTGTTTGCCAAAAGATGGGCACTGCCGGAGGCAGAGTAGCTTGACTGGCGTGTTGTATAATGATATAAATAAGGCCATTATTCTTTGGCTTTCTGCTCAACGCTTCATTTTCCGGATTTTGATTTTGAAAGTTAAGTGAAGAATAATAATCGTCCCTTCCAAAAAAACATAACTAGGATTTTCGACATTTCAGTTATGATGCAATAGATGTGCTAACTCATGAAATGCTAAGCGTAGTTCTGAAATGCGCTTTCGACTCGAGATGATGCAATATTAATGACCATGCAGTGTAATCCCAAGACAAATCGATTATTTCTGGATGCCAGCTTTCGAGCCAGCCTCTTTCCGGCCGCCAGCAAAAACTATGACATCTTACATAAAATAAGTATTTCTTTTTATTTTCCATTCCCACATTAACCCAATTTTATTTCATACAGAACATGCATAACTATATTTATTGTTTTATGCATTCGAAATAAAATTGACTTCTTCAAAATTTTGACTTGAAGAAAGGGCATAATCTGGTTTCAGGCACGTTTTCCAATCCCCGAATTATTTTGAACCCGACCTGTGGTTGCACTTGCATTCAGGGTCTCCCAATAAAAAGCTGTGTATGTACCGTAAAAAGAAAATCATAAATTTCTATACACCATTAGGAAAAGGCAATAGTCGGTTCATAAAATCTAGTAGTTGATTTGAGCCATATTGTTAGCTCTACAATCAGAAAATCAGCATTCTACGAACGGGCATTCCATCGTCTTGAAAATATCATAATTAAAAACTTGTTAAAAGCCAATTACCTTACTGTATGATGGTCAGTATTGCAACACTACTTAAATAGTCTCTTCGAATCGAAAACGTATTTCGGAATTTCAGTAGACATTTCATAAACTAGCACATCCAATGCGTTTTCGACACAGCAGTATTGTCGTATTTACACCCTCACGCTCTTGTTCTATGTGCTTTAGACTCCAGGTAGCGGAGACAGTGGCGGTGGACTGTACTGTCCCTCCCCGGCTGGCGGTGTCTGGTTTTATTATGGAGGGATAGAGTCCTCACCAGTCAACCCATTCGAGGACTGTTCGATTATCACCAAACTTCAGTCGGTTCATTATTGGCTCCAGCTGATTTCGGTGACTCTGGGCCTTTAATATGCCACCAGTTGAGGTCTTGGAATTTATAAATAAAAAAATTAAATGCGCACTCCTTTTGTTCGTATTTTGTTGTCATCACTTAAACAAACAAAACCCGCTATAGTTTTAGTTTGACGATGATCACAATTCACATCACAGCAGCTATGGGATTCAGTTGGCGAAATTAAAAAGTCATACTTGAATGAAGTGAAGATCATTAAAAGAAGTATATTAAATAGCAGACATGGATGCTCGGACCGGAGGTATTTCGAAACGGGCGGTTATGCTGGCGTTATTCTATAAAGGCATCATTCAGGACTTAATTCGGCGCGAATGGCTCCAGAGCCTTCGCTGAAACTGCTGCGTTCTTTGAAAGCGATTCCTTAGCAGACAGATGGTCACCTTAGTATTGTCGTGCGGCCACTGAGGAAAGGGTGTCTTGGTGTAGATATGCAGTCGCCGCATATCGACAGATATAAGAACGTTCTTCTTCTGCCGTATTGACAAAACCTAGTACAGATTCTCGATTTCTGATGAAGTAATACAATCCGTGGAGGAAAATTTGAGGGGTAGGTGGACATGGGATGGTGATAATTGCATGCGAAACCTAAAAAAGGAAAGCGGAAATGCGCAGACTGACGTAGAGGGCTATGTGCTGTAATGCACAAAAGTTAATCCAGTAAGAACAGTTCATCAATACGGTGTTCAACGTTATTTTAGCTTAACAAGTATTTCACTCACGCCTGATACAACTGAGTTGGGAGCTGAAACACATAAAACGAGGCAATCATCGACCATCAGCACATTGCTGGAGGTGACTGCGCAGACCTCTGTACGGCGGCGCCAGATCGATAAATCGATTGATTGAGTTCTCATACAAGCCTCAGGCCTCAATCATTTCTCGACTTGTATTGTTTCCCTGGTGGGTGTCTATTTTGGCGGTTACAACGTTGACTCTTGAGCCGTTTCTTATGCGTGGGCGGCCAAATGTGATATTTCCTCACCTCGCCGCAGAGCCAGCTTATGCTCGTATATGCGCGATCCAAACTTGCGCCCAATCTGGCCTGTGTAGTTACAGGGACAGTGTTGTCACGAGATGCGGTCCACTACTTCTGATTGCTCCTCAGACTTTAGGTGGTCTTTTTTATGACCTTACTGCGTACGGTGTCTTCGGGCGGTGAGCAATTCCAAAACCTAGCTCTGCAGTAATGCGCTCGTTTGATAACGAAACGTCATTTATGTATGTCAGAGAGTGCCATATCATCGGTGATGTTAATGTTCGCGTCCTCTGGGGACAACCGCCTAGGCGGTGACTTATGAATGCCTTCGGACAAAATGATCGCGGAGATAACGAGCCTCATGTGCTTGTCCCTTCGGATTGCTACAATGACCTTGGCTTCGTTTGAAGGGCGTCTTCATACAGCTACGTTTGTGAGTCACAGGATGTTTGCTGTAAAACTGATAAGCTATGTGAAGCTCGTTGCCTTCCTGTAAGTCGTCGTTTTAAGTTCACCGTTACTGTTCCGTCTGCCGAGTACATCAAGGAAGGGCGACTGCTGTTTTTGCTAATCTTCCATCGTGAAATTTATATCAGGGAAGATTGCGCTGAGCAGGTTGTGAAAATACTCTAGTATATTCTCCCTTACGAGCACAAACGGGTCGACTAAGTGACGGCACCAAAATACTGGCTCATGTTGAATGAGGGCAATCTTTTCTAACTCCTTTAAAACGAGATCTGCCACTAAACCGCAGATCGGGGAGCCCATTTGGGTGCCCTTGATTGTTCATAGGTCTCCTCTGCAAAAGTGAACGAATTTTATTGGTAGAATTTAAACAGCCTCATGAGGTGTTCAATTTTGGGTGCATTCTGATTATCGTTGTAAACATCCTCAAGCCTCTTGCAAGCCAAGTTTACTTGGGTGGATGTGAATAACAACTTCACATTGAAGGAAACCAGGATTTCGTCTGATCGATTCCTCCGGACTCTATGAGCAATTGAGAGGCTCATCCAACTGAGGTAATCGAATTGCCTCTGCAGTATTCAATTTTTTAGTACATTCATTTTGCCAACTTATAGGTGGAACTGCCTTTTAGGGACACAATTGACCGCATTGTGTCATTTGCTTTATGTATTTTTGGCAGACAGACAAAATTCGTTATTGTGCCTAGTTGCAATAAGTAAAAACTATCTTATCCCTCGACGAAGCAACTGTTGAACATTATGACATTTACTGCGTGTAAACTTTGACTTCAGTAGCCATACAGACTGAAATCGACCCACATTTCGCCATCTTTATGATGTCGCTAATTCCACTCTTTACCGTTCTTCTCCCGTTCGGTCACTTCTTTGACATGTTTTCCTAAGCGATCGATTTGATTCGTAGTCAATTCAAGCAATTTATCAAGATATCTCTTTTGCGACAACATGACATTTTGAACAGTGATGTCGGCTGTGCTCCACAACAGGTCCTGAGCAGGGACGGGGGCATGCGTGCGCTACACTTGCCGCGCTATCCCTTCCCCACTCCTTACATGGACCCGGTGTCAGTGCAGAGTCAAGAAGACCGGAAGCGTTGGCGTGTGCAGACCATTTGACCCATAAGAAAAGCACTTCCGGAAACAGACACACACAAACACACACACGACGACAGTTCGACCGTCGATTTCGACGATATCCACAGTGTGCCCCGCAGACTGCGTGCGGGAGCAGAGACGGTGACTTGCGCAGGGGTTTATAGTGCCAGTAGACTTGCGCTACATCTGCCTGCAGTCCCCTCTCCCTCACCTGAGTACGGTGTCAAGACCAAGTCAAGAAGGCCGGAGACGGGGGAGGCCGTAGGTGGATGGCTCGGACGTATCCTCACCTTGGCGTTCCACTACACCCCCTGGCGCACTCAACAAATGACAAGGATTTCAACCAACACAACAGAGATTTAGAGGCTGGCACGACCGAAGCCGCACCTGGGCGTGCCACCAACGCCTGGCGTGGATCCCACACTGTTGTGGGAGTGCCACAAAGGCCACATTGAGAAGGGGCCATTGCAGCCTGACTCTCAGACCACCACCAGTCCAGGAGGAGGTCCAAGTTATCCCGTCAGTTGGAAACCTCTTAAGCCACGGCTTTTAGCGCACCGTGATAGCTTCAAACGCGTCCGATTGTTTATAGTGAGGAGGAAGTGCGCTGAATCGTCGAACTCACTCTCCCTTCCCATTCCCACACCCCAGCCGCTGTCCGAGCCGGTCAGCAGACTGGAGTGGGGAATGGGCGCGGTGGCTGGCATGGTCGACTGACCATGTCTGCGTGCCCCACGTGCACGACCGGGCCTGCCATACTCATACACTCACCATGATTTAACACAACGGGGGTTGAACGGCGTGTCTCTCACTTGCGTGAGAGTGCCGTGGAAGTGCTGTTTCAGCCCGTTCCCAGCCCACCAGTCCGCCACTCCACACAACACACACGCACAACGCGACGAACTGCGTGAACCGAGAGCGGGCGTCAATCAGCAACCTTCCTATCCACGACGCTTGACGTGTCGGGATAGTCTCGGACTCAAGTCACCCTTGCAGCCGAAGCCGCATGGGGACCGAGTCGAGATGCGGACTTCCCACTTGCGTGGGAGGTGGCAGTTGGGTGCATGAGGTGTGTGAGTGTTGATTTCTGGTGGGGTGATGGTGGTGGTGGAGGAGGAGGTAGGGAGTGAGTGAATGTGTGGTGTGGCCGGCGGTTGTCTACCGCAGGTCGTCGTGGATGCGCATGTGGCCGAATAGGCTCATGCGATGCCTGAAAGTGCGAGGACAGTGTGGGCAGTGGAGGCGAGTGCGGTGGGTGTAGGTTGGTGCCGCGGGCACTGGTTCGCCAGTCTCTGTGAGATGGATTTGCAGTTGACCGACCAGTCTGATGTGTGAGGTGAAGGTGCGGTCGCAGTGAGGGCAGGTGCAGTCCTAATCCTCATCGCTGTTGGTGTCGGTTGTTGTGTGCGTGACAGTCGCCTGAGCGGCAGTCGTTGAGGCAGTTGAGGAGGAGGAGGAGGAGGAAGAGGAGGAAGACGGGAGTGGTGGTTTAAATGAATTGTCAGAGCTGATTGGCGGCGGAGATTACAAATAAGAGGCGGGCGGGGACGATGTTTGGTGCAGTTCGAGATGCGCAGTTGATGCGGAGATGTCCATCAAGTCCGATTCGAGCCCTGAATGTCCGTTGGCATCGAGGACACGTTGGAAGCGGTTGTGCGTCGGAGTGGCGTATTGGGCGCAGTTGTGATTTGCGGGCTTCGCGTTCCACTTTGGCTACAGCGATGCTGTTGACCTCGTAGATCGTAGCGCCTGTCTTAACTTTCCTCCTCCAGGTCGGTCGGTCGAGTGCGAGCTCTTCCCAGTTGGTCGGTTTGATTTGCAGACGCTTCAGGGAGGACTTCAGAGTGCCCTTGTATCAACGAATTCGGCCTCCTTGGCGGCCAGATCCCGTCGCGACTTCTCCGTAGAAGAGTCGTTTGGGTAGTTGCCCGTCGTCCGTGCGCACGAGGTGGCCGCTCCAGCACAGCTGCATTTGTCTCAGCATGGCGTAGATGCTGAGGATTCCCGTGCGTTCCAGCACATCAGAGTCGGGGATTCGATCCCGCCAGTTCAGCCTCAGGATGCGACAAAGACAATTAAGGTGGAAGTGGTTCAGTCGGCGTGCCTGCTTTGTGTACACTGTCCAAGTCTCCGCTCCGTACAGCAGCGTCGGCAGGGTGACGGTCTTGTACGTCTTTAGTTTCGTGCTCAGTTGAAGACTGTGACGATTCCAAACTGTGCTTTGGTGGCCACTGAAGGCTGGACTGACTTTCGAAATCATGGTGGCGGGAGAGGGTACTGCCTAGACACGGGAGGTTTTCCACCACCTGCAGTCGGGTTCCGTTCACACTGATTTGCGGCATGTTGGGGGGTGAAATGGCTGTGTTGGGTGGAGTTTCATGCATGACAACAGTCATCTGCGTGTTACTGACAAGACCGAAGTTCTCGCAGGCGGCAGAGAACAGGTCCATGCTGCGTTGCATGTCCTCTTCCGAGGTGGTGTTCAGTGTCCAGTCGTCGGCGAAGAGAAGTTCGTGAACGGCGGTTGTGGAGACACGCGATTGAAAGTGCAACCGCCGTTGATTCAGGGGGTGACCGCCGGTCCTGTAGGCGATGCGGATCCCGTGGCGTTCGTCGCAGTAGGCGTCCATCAGCATGGCAGAGAAGATGAGACTGAAGAGGGTAGATGCCAGCACGCATCCCTGCTTCACTCCGTTGGTCATTGTGAATGCCTCTGAGACAGCTCCGTTGTCCGTGACTCGCGTCATCATACCGTCGTGCAGCTGACGCACAATATGAGTGAATCGCTCCGGACAGCCGAATTTCTGTATGATCGTCCACAGTCCTTCACGATTCACCGTGCCGAAGGCTTTCGTCAGGTCCACGAAGGTAAAGCACAGGTGGGTCCCCATCTCCTGGCACTTCTCCTGAAGATGACGGGCGGCAAAGATCAGATCCCTGGTCCCGCGATGACGACGGAAACCGCATTGTCTTTCCAGCAGAAGGCTTTGATACAGGTGATTATTCAGACGATTGAGGACGATGCGAGCGAAGATCTTCCCGGCGATGTTCAGCAGGGAGATGCCACGGTGATTGTCGCAGACTTGATGATTCCCTTGCGCTTGTAGAGATGCACGATGGTTGCGTTCTTGAAACCCTCCGGGACTTCGCCTTGGCGCCACATCTCTTGGAAGAGCGCGGCCAGGTGATCCATCAGTTGGGGACCTCCGTGCTTGAAGACCTCAGCAAAGATTGCGTCCGATCCGGGTGCTTTCCCGCTGGATAGCTGCTGCACGGCCCTGATGTTTTCCTGGAGAGATGGCGGGAGGTCGAGGTCCACGTTGGTATCCACTTGCGGCAAACGGTCGATGGCGGCGTCGGAGATGGCGGCGGGGCGGTTGAGGACGCCTCGGAAATGCTCAGCTCAACGCTGTAGAATTTTTGTCTTCTCGGTCAGGAGGGTGCTGCCGTCGGCGCTGAGGAGAGGAGCGGTGCCTTAAGTCGGTGGTCCATAGACAGCTTTGATAGCGGAAAAGAACTTTTTCCATTTGTTGTGGTCCGCGTGCCCTTGGATCTCCTCAGCTTTGCAAGCATTCCAGACATTCTGCATCTCGCGCAGTCGTTGATAAAGTTGGCGTCGACTGCGGTAGAAAGCAGCTTTGTTGTCATCAGTTGGTCGGTCTAAGTAGGCTTTGTGTAGGCGGTTCTTCTCGGCGAACTGTTTTCTGAGGGCGGCGTCGTTGTCGTCGAACCAGTCCTGGTGTTGGCGGGAGGCGCGACCGAGGACGGCGAGCGCCGTCGACTGGACCATGTCTCGCCGTTGACACCAGCGGTTCTCCACGGAGGCGTTCTCGGCAGCAGCTTCAGCGGCAAAGATTGGAGGGTTGTCTAGCCGTTGAGTTAGCTCATTGCTGAAACGGAGATGGTGAGCTGGCAAAGATAACAAGGCAGTATTCAGCTTACCTGGGGGTCGCTTACCTTGTGGTCTCCTGTGAGGCTGTAGGAGAATACGCATCTTCAAAATGACGAGGCGATGTTCAGTTCACCCGTCAGCACCTGAAATCGCCTTCTTCACCAGCACGTCCCGCTAATCTCGCCTCCGAACGAGGACATAGTCCAGCAGGTGCCACGTGCGCGACCGGGGATGTCTCCAGGTGGCCTTCTTACGCTCCGGAAGACTGAAAAGGGTGGTTGTCTGAATGAGGCGGTGTTCTGCGCAGGTGCGGTGAAGCAGCAGTCCATTGTCGTTTGAGCCGCGGAGACCATGGGGGCCGAGCACTCCTCTCCAGGCAGCATAGTCTGTGCCGACGCCGGCGTTGAAGTCACCAAAGAACAATCAACTTGTCCGCCTTCGACACAGTCGCCGAGAGGACGTGCAGCTCCTTGTAGAATTTGTCGTTTGCGGCCTCGGGGCTGCTCATCGGCGGAGCATAGGCGCCGATGATGGTGGCGAATTTGTAGCCCAAGAGAGGGAGTCGGAGGTTCATCAGATGATCGTTGATTCCCTGTGGTAGGCTGGCCAGTCGTCCCACGATGTCGTTCAAGATGGCGAAGGTGACACCCGCGTCTCGTCGCTCTGGCCTGCGGCGACCGCTCCAGAAGAAGGTGTAGCCGGCACCCACCTTTTCCAGTTGGCCCTGTTCGTAGAATCGAGTTTCTCTGAGTTCGGCGATGTCTACTTTGTAGTGCGCCAGTTCCCGAGGCACTAGCGCTGTCCGTTCCGGTCGGGTGCTCCTTGGATTGTCTAGAAGGGAACGAACATTCCATTCTGCCAAAGTGAGCGGACTCACCCTGCCAGTCTGGTGACAACGAGTGGGACGACGGGAAGGAGGTGGAGAGGAAGATGACTAAGGAGAAGAATAGGCAGAAGAATAGACAGAGGAAGAGGAAGAAGAGGTAGGATGAGGAGAATGAGTATGGTTGTTGTTGTTGTTGTTGATGTTGTTGTTGTTGTTATTGCTATTGTTCTTGTTTCGGTTTTGCTTGTTTTGTCCATGTTGATGGTATCTGCGGCCCTGGCTAGCCTGCAGACGGTGTGGTGCCCGGCAATGTATAGAACACCTTTTCTAGGCCCTTCCGCTTGTGGGGACAGGCAGTGCCACCCCTGAATAGGGCTGCCAATGTGCCTATTTGGCGCGACCGAACCCAACTATGGGGCCACGACTTGTTGTTCGTAGTGGAGAACGACCGCATTTGCCGTATGTCCACGGTCTCGGTAGGCGCGTCTTAGCGAGGGTGTTGCAGAGACCCATCCCGGCAGCAGCTGTCCAACGGCGTACCAGACATAGCCTCGTCTCGACGATGCCGGCGCAGTGTTTCATCCTTCCAAACATCCAGAGGATTCCGCAGTACACTGTGCACGCGGCACAACGCGCACAGCGCCCTAACCTGGTTAAGCCCGCCACTTCAGGCATTTGCCCGGGGTGTGGCCGCTGAGCAGAGCCCAGCTACGTGGAGCTACAGGTGAGAGTTGGGTGCCTGCAAGTGGACGCTAGGCGTAGTCTCACCTGCAAGCGTCCATCACGCGAACCCACCGCAGGACACAAACACAGAAACACAGTTGCTATCACCAGTTTGCCGCTACTACAACTCGTAATGGGGTGTGTAAGTCAATCATCGACCCTCGGCACGTTACTGGAGGTGACTGCGCAGGACTCTGTATGCCAGATCGATAAATCGATTGACTGAGTTCTCATCCGGGGCACATGCTTCAATCAATTCTCGGCCTGTTTTGTTTTCGCGAGGGTGAATATTTTGGTAGCTACGAGGTCAAAATCATGACCCGTATCGTAGGCGTGGGTGGCCACTTGTGATAATGCGTCACCTCGTCGCATAGGCAACTTATGTTCGTGTGTGTGCAATCCGAGCACGCGTCCAGTCTGGCCTGTGTAGTAACAAGGACATTTTTGGCACTGTGTGCGATACACTGAGTTTAACCAGTCTTTTATTTTCATGAAGTTACTGCACATGGTGGCTTTTAGGGGGGTGTACAATTCCAAAACCTAGCTCCGCAGCTATGCGTTCGGTTACATCTGAAACGTCCTTGATGTATGGCAAAGAATGCCATATCGTTGGTGACGTTAATGTTCGGGTCCTCTGGGGGCGACCGCGTAGGCAGTGACTTAAAGAAGCCTTCGGATAGCAATTTTGCGCAAACTCGTCGCGGAGATAACGAGCCTTACGTGCTTTTTCTTCCGGTTTGTTGGAATGAGTTTGGATCCTTATGAAGAGCATCTTCGCACAGCTTCGTTTGTGAGTCACCAGATGATTGCTGTGAAAACTGAGAAGCTATGTGATTTTCGTTGCCTTCCTATAATTCATCGTTCCAAGTTCACTGTTAAGGTTTCTTTTTGACGATCACATCCAGGAAGGGCAATTGCTGTTCCTGCGCTTCTTCCATCGTGAAATTTATATCAGCGAAGACTGCGTTGAGAAGGTTGTGGAAATGTTGTAGTATGTCCTCCTTTACGACATCAAAAGTGTCATCCAAGAAATGGCGCCAAAAGACTGGTTCATGTTGAATGAAGTCAACCTTTTCTAGCTCTTTTAGGACGACTTCTGCCACTTAACTAGAGACCGGTGAGCCCATTGAAGTTTCCTTGATTTGCTCATAGGTTTCGCCAGTGCATTCAGAGTCAAGAAGACCGGAGACGTTGGAGGGTGCAGACTATTAGACCCATGGCAAAAGGAGGCTCATACATGATTTGCTATCCCCAGTTTGCCGCTACTGCAACTCGTTAAGACCGCGTGATCAGTTGAAATCCCTGACGTCGCGACCATCAATTTACAAACACGGAAAAGTGTAGCCAGAATGTGCAAACCTAATCAACTCAACGACACCTATAACTCAAGTTCATGGAAAAGAATACACAAGCACTTTTGATGTCCTCTGCGCTTCATTCCGCCAATGCTACCGTTGAGATTGCCGCTACTAAAGGTTATGTTAGTGTGACCGCCTTATGGCCATTTGTCATAATTCAGGCTTCATCTCCGACTCTGGTCACAGAGGACAATTATTTACGCCCGGAATCTCATGTTTTCGTTTATTTTGTTGAGGAAGAGAAGGCCCAAATTGTGTTGGTAAGTGATTCCTCAGGTAAGTGAACTTTGCGTTGTTTCATGCCTTACTTGCCTGCTAATGTCACATGCTGTGTGCTGCTCATACAGCCTGCCCTGTATCTGCTTGTGCGCCCTTCGCTCTGCTAATAACGCCGACGAAAATATCCGCCTCACTGAGAAGACACAAATACTACAGCTTTAGGTCGAGCACCTCCGAGGCGTCTTCGAACGCTCTCCATCATCTCGGACCCCGTCATCGCCCGTTTGCCGCAAGTTGAGACCAACGTTGACCCCGGCCTACCACCCACTGGCGTAGAAGCTCTCCAGCGGGAAAGCACCCGGATCGGACGCGATCCCTGCTGAGGTCTACAAGCACGGCTGCCCCCAACTCATGGATCACCTGACTACGCTCTTCCAGGAGATGTAGCATCAAGAAGAAGTCCTTCAGGATTTCAAACACACCACTATCGAGCATCTATACAAGCGGAAAGGGATCCTCCAGCCCTGCAACAATCGCCGAGTCATAACCTTGTTGAATATCGCCGGAAAATCTTTGCTCGCATCCTGATCAACCGCTCGAATAATCACCTGAAACAAGGACTGCTGCCAAAAAGTCAATACGGGTTTGCCGTCATCGTGGAACCATAGACATGATCATCGCCGCCCATCAACTTCAAGAGAAGTGCCAGGAGATGAGGACTCACCTGTACTCTACTTTCGTGGATATGGTTAAAGCCTTCGACACGGCGAATTATGAAGGACTGTGGAAGATCATGCAGAAATTCAGATGTCTCTGATGATACACTCAAATAACGCGTCAGCTCCAAGAAAGCATGTTGACGCGGGTCAAGGGCAAAGGAGCTGTCTCATAGTCATTCTCTGTGGCCAACGGAGTGAATCAGGACTGCGTCCTGACTCCCACCCTCTTTATTCTTATGTTCACTACCACACTAATGGACGCCCACCATGACGAATGCCTCGGGATCCGCATCGACTACAGAACGGACGACCACCTCTTCGATCAACGGCGGATGAACATCCAATCGCGCGTATCCATAACTAGTGCTCATGAACTCCTATTCGCCGACTACTGCGTCGTCAGCACTACCCCGGATGACGACATGCGAAGGAGCATGGACCTCCTCGCCTCCGCCTGAGAGAACTTGAATTTGATCATTAACACGAAGAAGACGGTGGTCATGCACGGACCGACACCCAACACAGCCCCTCCCTACAATGCGCCGCAAATCAGCGTGAACGAAACCCAACGCTTAGTGGTGGACAACTTCCCGTATCTAGGCAGTACCCTCTCCCGCAGCATGAAAGTCGACAACGAAGACGTCCGTCGCATTTTGAAGGCCAGTCGAGCCTTCGGCCGCCTTCAAAGTACAGATCGAAAACGTCACAGCCTCCAGCTCAGCACGAAGCCGTCATCCTCCCGCCGCGGCTGTACGGAGCGGAGACTTGGACGGTGGACATGAGGCAAGCACGCCGACTCAATCACTTCCACCTCAGCTGCCGTCGTCGCATCTTGAGGCTGACGTGACAGGATCGAATCCCCGACACTGATGTACTGGAACGAACGGGAATCCTCAGCAGCTACACCATGCTGGGATAATTGCAGCTGCGTTGGAGCGGCCGACTCGCGCGGATGGACGACGAGTGTCTACTCAAACGGCTCTTCTTTGGAGAAGACCCCATGGTGTCTCGCCGCCAATGTGATAAAATTCGTCCATATGAGGACGCTCTGAAGTCCTCCCTGAGGCGTCTGAAAAATGATTCGAACAACCGCAAGACCTCTCTCTGACCGACAGACTTGGAGGAGGACAGTGAAAACAGGCGCAGCGAACTATGAAACTAACCTCATTGTCACCGCCAAAGCCAACTCTCAAGCTTGCAAGTCCCTGTTGCTCCTACCCTGCAGTGTCAACACACAACCGCCTCCAACGTGTCCACGATGTCAACAGACATTCCGAGCGCTAATTAGACAACCTCCGGATCAACTGCGCCACTCGTATCGCACCAACCGTCGCCCCTCCGTCCACCACGTTTTCGTCCTCCACGCCGTCAACTAATTCGCACCGTCTTCTTGAACCACTACTTCCATCCTATTCCAGCACATACTCCTCCGTCCCCTGCTTCTACTCCTCCTCCTCGTCCTCCTCCTCCTCCTCCTCGTCCTCCTCCCCCTCCTACCCCTCCCCCTC
>CACRXP010000171.1:691394-746435 GCA_902702965.1 Spirometra erinaceieuropaei | reverse complement strand
TCTCCAACGACTGCCGTTGTGGCGCCTGCCACCACCCACGCAAGTGGGAAGTGTGCGTGTTAACTCGGTGCCCGTGCGGCTCCTGTTGCAGAGGTGAATCGAGTCTGAGACCATTCCGACACGTCAAGCGCCTTGGATAAGAAGACTGCTGTTTGACGCTCCAACTCGGTCCACGCATTCCGTCCAGTTGCGTTTGTGCTGAGCGGCGTATTGGTGGGTACAGCTCCGTCCACGCACTCTTACGCATATGAGAGATATGCTGCTCAACCTCCGCTGAGTAAAATCCTTGTGCATGCGTGTGTCTGGGGGACTCAGGTCGTGCATATGTCGCTCGCAGACAAGGTCACTAGACCATGCCAGCCACCGGGCCCATCTCCGCTACAGTCAGCTGATCGGCTCGGACAAGGGCTGAGGTGTGGAGATGGGAAGGGAGAGTGAGGTCGACGATTCGGCGCATTTTCCTCACGACAAAAAATCCGACGCACTTGAAGCTATTGCGGTGGATAAAAAGCCGTGGCATGGAAGGTTATCAACTAACGGCAGATCTTGGATCTAGCAGTCGGCAAAGTGTTGTATTTGCTGAGGCGGAGTGGTCGGCCGGTGGTCTGAAAGTCATGTTGCAATGGCTCCTTCTTACTGCGGCCTTTATGACATTCCCATTGTGTTAGATCAGAACCGGGCATTGGCGGCACGTCTAGGTGCGGCTTAGACCGTGCCAAACTCCACTCTTCTTCTTCTTCTTCTTCTTCTTCTTCTCGTAGTTGGCCAAAATTCTGGTCAGGCCTTGTGTAGACCAGGGGTGCGGAGGCGAGTGCCTAGTTGCGGATCCGTGCAAGCCACCCAGCTGCGCCTTTGCCCATCTCCGGTCTTCTAGACAATGTCTTGACACTGTGCCCAGATGTGATAGGGGTAGAGAGTGTGACAGATGTAAACACCTGCGCGAGTCACCGTTCTGTCCCACCTTGCCGGGAAGAACACGGTCAACACCATCGAAACCGACGGTCGGACTCATTTGTGAGTGTACCATGCGCCATTCGTTGGGGTCACATTCTTAAAATCAACTGGAAATATGACTTTCTGGTGAGCGAGAACATCCGCGTATCTGACAGCCGCGGCTTGTTTTTTAGACTTTTCAGTGATTAGGGTGCAGCCCTCACTACCAATGAAAACTTAGTTCATATGAATCTTAGCATCAGCAATTTCTTAAAAACTGTGGTACGTAACACAAAAAACCACTGTTATCTGTAGGCTTGCAGCAATGCTGCAACAGACAAACCTTAGTCACACATTGTACAAAACATTTTCTTTTTCATATTGTACCCTGACTTCCTCACAGGCCTCTCACGTTGCGACCATCCAAACTCCTTACTCCCGGAATGTCCAATTTGCATTCGCCTATTGCGCATCACGTGATGTAAAATGAGTCATTCTGGCATACACTGCTCGAAAGCTGTGATAAATGTAGAGCAGCCGATTGGTCCTCCTATTCCATATGGCATTGTCTTTGGAGGGTATCCCAATTTGTAATAAATTAATTATAAAAATTAATATGAATAATCCGTCTTACATCTTCAGACTGTTTGCTCATCTGAAATAATGACTGAGCTTCTTGCAATAAAATGCATTTCATCATTAATTCCAGCTTTTGGATATAAATGTCTAGTTCCGAAATATTTTTTTACCTGTTCATGTAAATGTTACGTGTTGGATTTTATCACATGTTCGCGTTTGATGAAGGCGAGGAAATTAACGTCATATAAGAGGTTCTTCTTAAATCCACTCATGTTTAACCACATTGCATATTCCCAAGTCCTTTGGTTTCCCGGAAAGACGGAACTGCATACAGATGACTGAATCTCAGTAAAAGCATACTTCCACATACATCATCTGTATTTGCATTCTGGTACTGTGGCCTCTAGCACAGACAACTTAAACAACTTGTATATGACTTCGTTCAGGCCATTTTCTTACCCATTAAACAGCAACTGGACACCATTGCAGTTGTTGCAAATGTTTTGGTCAGACCAGGTAAATAATCATGGGAAGAACCCCTTTTAGGCAGACGGCTTTATAAAAATTGAAAGAAACTGCCATGTTTCACCTCAGTCTACCCCAATGCGTAAGCTGTGTGCAGGCGACACTACGCACCAGAATCGATTGCTGAAAAAATGTTTCATGCGTGATATTTTTCCACCCAAAATCATAGAGTGCGCGACCTGCGAACTCAGTCGCGGTAGACAGGCGCTTGAAGCGTTGTAAATGGATCATTGTGGAGTTTCATATTTTTCGGGGGGAAATTACCACACTTAATCTATGTTTGAAGAGAAGACATGTAAGAAGGTTGCAATTTGTTTTTTATAAACGAATGTCATCCCTGCCTGCACCATAACATGACTGTCTTCAGGTAAATTTCCGAATCTAGCGTGAAAGTCTAAATGGTATCGCTAGTAGGGTTCCAAACAACTTGCAGCTCGGTTTCTGTGTAAAACGTGGTTGGCTTGATGTGAAAAGTTGAAAAAGTGCCCAACCAGCCACTTTTTGTTTTTCTTTTCAGAAACTGGTTTTGATGGGAAAATTGTGAACGTTATAAGCGAAAACTAGGCACAAAAACTGAGTATACGCATCGTTTTCTCAGCATTCGGATATGAAGCGTTAGTCTCCTGTAGTATATGGCTGCACTTTTCTTGTGGCCACTGTAAATGGTCTGTGCATTTCTATGGGTCAAATTCAATTCATTAATTTTCTTATTTTCCTCAATATGTGTTACCAAAGAGAGCACGTTTCTTCGTTCCGTCGCAAAAACCAAAACTTACCATTCTTTTGGGACTTTAATTTCCCGCCACTTTGCAAGTTATTGCCTTGCTTCTTGTAGAATCCAAATTAGATGAAAGATTACTATTTCACTGCCCACACTCCAAATTGCAACCTAATGTATTTACCCAGAGACGGAGAAAGGCAACTGTTTAGCTGTTTTGCTGATGTCTTCAACTGCAACATAAAGCGTCGTTGTGGTAGTGAATAATCATATAACTGATGGGCGATCTCAATGAATGTTGGTCAGTTGTCGACAAATTTGAATTGCACTACTGATGATCACACTGCACAATTTTGAAATATTTTTTCACGTCAAGATGCGGGCTTTTGAATTAGCGAGTTTTTGGCCGTCACGTAGATCTTAGAAACAACAGGTCGTATGTATTTTATTAACATATTATCTCATTTTTTCTCTATGGATATTAACCTCGTCTTAAAATATGGCTGACTTAGAACCAAAAGACTCCAGGGCTTGTTAATATACTTTAGGGCATGAAAATATGACTGAAAGCTTAATGACTACCGACCCTTTACATTCCGAAAAGTTTCAGGAACGCTGGCTTTTGGAAACAAAATACTGGAAGAAGAAGCTCGTTAGCCATGGTATTATAAATGGATGCATGATCACACACATAGATGTACACGGCTGATGTGCTTACTCATGAAATTTTAACCGGAATTGAGAAATGCCTTTTCGAATCAAACAGGTTACTTAAGTAGTGTTTACCAAACTAACTACCTCGCAGTATCATTCCATAATCATTCCGTCCCCTGACCATGACGTCTTACGAATGGGCTTTCTTACGTTGATCTGCAAAATGCACTCAGTAAAAATGACACCGTGTGCAATGCAAATTGCTCTAACTGAATTTTGATGTCTTTTTATATTGAGATCTATTTCATAGTTATCATGCATAAAATTATTCTTTCATTTACCGAGTCGGTAGAAAAGTACGTCTTCTTTAAATTACATACTGAAGGGAAGGGTAAAATTTAGTTGGAAAAATAATTCTTCGAGGTAGATTTTTCAAGTCTTTGAAATGTCCTATCGTAAAGCATCGTTTTCCTGCTTTTATTAATGTTGCTTTAAAGTTTACAATATGCCTCTCATCCACTGTTAAATTTCACAAAAACCATAAAGTCTTCTCTTTATAGCGCAAAGACATATATGATTTTCCGTACACGGAAATGGGTTCAAAATTATTCGGGAATTGTCGAGGTCGTTAAAACCCGATTATACACTTCACCCAAGAATGCAATATAAATAAGACTTAATTTGGTACCAATTAAGTAAAAGGAAGAGCATTGTTCTACACCTTTTTATAAAATATATTGGTCGCACGTGTCGGCGCTTATCCAAGAGAATACGGGAACACCTTCCGTCATGGTTGGGAAAAGACGAAACTAGGAGCATAAGCAACGCTATTCCCGCGCATGCTGTCGATCCCGGAAATCACGTAGACCCCAATGAAGCGTTTCGTGTGATCTACAAGGTCCCATTGAGCTATCCTAAGCCACTGGGACAGCGTCTATTTGCAACAGCAGAAGCGGCCGCCATCAGGTTGCGATAAACAGTCTTGTGCGCGAGGAAGATCCGCGTTCAGGCTCTGCGCCTACATTGACCGAAGGTCGACTGACGCTGTAACTCACACCGCGTCCTTCCGCTCTCACCCGGGCCCTGACCAAGAATGCTATAACCCCTCCCCCTCCCTCACATTCCCACACCCAGCCTGTGTTTTAGTGTGATCTTCAATCGATTTATCCTATCACTGACGTGTTTTGCTTCTACCTTCGTCCCATATACTTGCACTGACCCGACAAGAATTTATCGAAAGCTACGTATGCCCGCCACCTCGTCTTCCAAATATATTTGAATTATAAGGGCATCGATATTCTACAGAAAAAGAGTACATTGCTTATGTAATCATTTTTTATGGAAAGGAGTTTACGCAGGCAATTGATAGAGTTGAGAATTCAACCAGCATCCTGACAAGAAGATAAGGCCCACAACCCATCTTGAATAACATTTTCGAATCGTAAACGCATCACAGAATTTTGAGTAACATTCCATGATTTAACACATGTACATACGTACATACATACATGCCTACTTGCATGTATACATAGCCAAATACAAACAAAAATGCAATGCTTAAGCACCTCATTAAATGAAAAGCAGGCCAGTCGCTTCCGGCCTCTTGCAGTTTTAGTGAGCTGCGTATATATATAATATGTGGTATGTGACCAAAGGCACAGCATTCGTCGTCACCTCTAACAAGCCGACAGGCAGACGAAATGGTATTAAGTGGGAAACTAACCACAACGGTAAGAGTTACACACCTAGCTGACACGCGTACATACGTATACTTTGCATTTCGTCTTAAGCGACCTAATGTCTATAGGCACATAAAGTATATGAAATTTCATTAAAATACATGTACACGTGCATAACTGTCGTCTTCTGATGACTGGTGAAAGCTTTTGCCATTGAGCCCGGCTTTCCAAAGTTCTGCGGAGTTTCTGCCGTGCAACGATTACAAAAAGTGGAAGCAAAGATGATGAAAACTCGCGCAACGCCCCACAGCTGGCCCTGGCATGTGAGTGGATGTTTAGTATTGCTTTGATCGTTCATTAATTAAATGATCATCGATAGTATACTAGCAACCTCAATTAAACGCACCTCATGCAGTTTGCAAGAAGTCTTTTTGCTAAGTCGCTGCATTAAAAAACAGGGTCATATTCGGGCCCCAATTACAGAGATAAAGCTTCGGTGCACTATAAAGTAGGGTCATAACCGTGCTTTATTATTCAGGTTCCAATGACAGAGATAAGGCTTCTTAAACGTTTAGATAACTGAGTGCCAATAGCCAGGTGACACTGTTTTCAAACATTTAGTTCCACGTATATACAAACACCATTGGGTGTTATGCAAAAGATCATGACTGAGGATGCTGACTTGAATGCCTAAAATTTATGACATCTTTCAAGGTGGGCCTGTGGTCGGAAAGAATAGGAGAACGGCCCTTTTGCGGGGGAACACTGATCAGCCCCTCCATCATCGTGACCGCGGCACATTGTGTTGACAATGCCATTGGTTGTAGAAACACTCCGTTTGAAGGATTAATTGACATGACAATTACAACATATTCCCCGTTATATGCGCTAATCGGTGCTCACGACTTCACGCGGGCTGACAATCTTTGGCATCTTCGACGTGTGCAGTATGCCGTTCTGCATCCAAACCACAGCGAAGTCGCGCTTGGAGAGGGCTATGACATCGCGGTACTAAAGCTATTCGAACCCATTATCCCAAGTACGTTTTTACACTCGTGAGTAAATATATTTAACGGATATATTTTTGAATCCGGCGCACATTACCATGACTCAGCCAATTTTACTACATAATTGTGCCTTCTGATCAAATAGTGAACTGCGGCCACTTACATTTGATCATCAGCTCTCATGCCTTCTTGCTGATTATTCTGGCGTACTTTTTCGATAATATGCTTCCTCCTGCGATATGTGAGGCGTTCTAGACTGTCTCCGTTAATCTGAATGTCTTTTTTTTCTCAAGATGACATAGTGCGGCCGATTTGTTTTCCTGCCAGCCACGTTGTACTGCCGCGAGGCTACGAGTGCTTCTATGCCGGCTGGGGAGGTATGTATCCCGTCTGGTCCAATGGCGCACAAGTCTTTCCAAAATCGCTCAGAGAAGCTGAAGTTCAATTAGAATCAGATCAGTACTGCAAGAACGTCTACGGCACTCAATATGCCGACAGCAATTCATGCGTTTATGCATACGGCAGGGTAAGCACAACCGCGAAGACAACGCTGACCGAATTTGCTAATAGTTCTTTAGCAAAATCTCAGTTCAGTTCTGTTGAGTTCAGTTTATTTGAGGTAAACGTAGGTGGTGAATTTGGCAGTAAGTTGTACTTATTTGTCACATAGGCATTTACCGTGTTCCTCAATGTCGTTGGATTCTCACTGTGCATGCGAGTAGTTTAATCCGACACAGAAAAAAGGCACGGCTGACGCACACACACACACACACTTTAACTCTTGCTCATCACTGCTTATGCCATAAACACTTTGTTGGAGTCTGAATAGCTCGACAGGCATGTTGAATGATGACATAAATAATATCACTGCTCTTAGGCTTTCTGGTCAACGCTCCATGTTTTGGATTGTGATTTTGGAAACTAAGCAAACGGTCTTAATAACCCCCTTCGAATTTTTTACATTTCAGTTTAGCTAAGTCGTGAAATGCAAAGCGAAATTCTGAAGTGCATTCTCGACTCAAAATAATTGCCTGAGTAGGTATGTTATATAAATCGGCGTGCAGTTTAATCTCAAGACAATTCAACTAGGTAACGATATGCCGAAGGACCACACTTAACTGTCCGTAGACTCTGAATCGAGTCTAGTGTGAATGTTGCTAATGTGGATTTTATGAAATGGGCAGCACGTTCGACGGCGGACTGATGAAATGCAAGAAAACACAGAAATTGTTCGGATTCTTACCAAAGTTTTATCCTGCTCTTTTGTATAACGACAGGCCTGAGCGCGTTAGTTAAAAAAAACGGAAAATATATTTTTGTAAAAGCGGCGTCTGAGTAATAGTTTAAGGTCACGTGAGGTAACTGTTTTTGGCAGTGTAATATCTGCAACGACCTGCGAATGGATTCCAACGTCAAACTCCGAGTGGCACGACAGACACGTGGGGTCCTTCACCATACCGTTACCGTTACTTCAGGATTCCGACATTTCAACGAGTTTGTTTTCGGCCGCAAGTAAAACTGTCTAATTCTGCAGAATGAATTTTTCTTATTGATTCTCCATGCTCATGTAAATTCAAATAATTTTCATAGAAACCCGCACAAAAATGCCCATTGTTTTGCACATTTAAAAGAACATTATGTTTTCCTCAAAGTATATACTTGAAGCAAGCACAAAAAAACGTTTTCAATTCCCGAATAATTTGTAATCTGACCTTTTAATACACTTGCATTCAGGTTTTCCAAAGTAATGGTTGTGCATTTTTTGTTTGCGGAAAATCATGCATTTTGATGAACCACTAAGAGCTGGGGTCTACAAACGGAGATTTCACGGTCTTGAAATATTTCACAATCAGAAACATTTTTAAAACCGAATTATTCCGTTTTTTAGGCGTAAAATTGGAAGCGATTTTCAAATTGGTAAGACAACAGACATGCTTATGCATGTTTTCTAGAAAAGTTATTGGGATGTATAAAGGCATGGAAAACCAATAAGTAAGACATTCATTTTGTAAGGTAGTTATTTTTTTACAGAGCAGAATTTTCGCAGGTGGCTGGAAAGGCGTTCGTTCAGAAGCTAGCATCCTGATGTAAGTGAAGTACTTAGGTATTATGTCGTAAGGTGATTAGTAGTACAACCCTAACTAATTAATCTTCTTGATTCGAAAACCTATTTCAAGAATTCAGTAGACATTTCTCGAGCTAGCACATTCACTTGAAGCGATTTCCAAAGAGTAATATTGTCGTATTGACAATCTGTTCTAATTGTTTTGTGTGCTTTAGACCCCAGGTAACGGGGACAGTGGCGGTGGACTGTTCTGTCCTTCTCTGGATGGCCGAATCTGGTTCTATTATGGGGGATTCGAGTCCGCACCAGTTAACCCATCCGTGGCCTACTCGGTTATCACCAAACTTGAGTCGGTCCATTATTGGCTTAAACTGGTTTCGATTACTCTGGGTCTATAATATGTCACCAATTGAGGTGTTGGACTTAATAAATATAAAAATAACATTCGCAGTACTTTTTGTTCATATCTTGTTGTCAACATTTAGCGAAACACCAGCCGCTATAGTTTTAGTCTAACGGTGACCACAAGTCACAGTTGGTGAAACTAGAAATCGATTCTTCAATAAAGTAAAGATCCTAAAATTGGTATTGTGAGTGTAACTTGGCATTTACAGTGGAAAGAGTGTCGTGTATATAGATTCGCAGCGCCCTGAAGATGATGCTGATGATGATGATGATGCTGATGATGCTGATGATGATGATGATGATGATGATGATGATGATGATGATGATGATGATGATGATGATGATGATGATGATGATGATGATGATGATGATGATGATGATGATGATGATGATGATGATGATGATGATGATGATGATGATGATGATGGCAAGTACGAGTTTTCGAGACCTTTTATTACTGGCGCCATTCATGCGTAATTACAGAAAAAACCCTGCGTCCTGACAAATACGGCCGGCGGTGCTCTCAACTTTTCCTCCAAACGTCTGTAGTGTACTTAGTTTCAATAAGTAGAAACTATTTTATCCCTCGACGATGCGGGAGATGCAGTGTTGTACATTATGCCTTTAATCGCGTGTATACTTTGTATTCAAGAGCCATGCTGACTGCAGTGCAGCTCTGCCGCTACTGAAATTAATAATTGTTAAAAGAGATAGTTGGTTCTGACTAGTTAACTGTTGTCAGGTGGGCTTGCCCCATACTCGGTTTTCACTGACAGAGATGGTATTTGTTTTCTTTTTTCATCATGAGTGCTTCGCAATAGCAACAGGTTGGGCCTCAGGATAGAACGAAATCGGCGTGTCCCGATAGAAACTGGGGTAATGAGCAACTTTCCACATTAATTTTCATTTCTAACCATGATCGAGGAGACAGCAAGCTTAATACTCGTCATCCGTCTAAGGATGCCGAGACGGAATGTCGTCGATGTGAATATTTTTATTCGCGCACCGATGGCCGGGACACGTCTACATGGAGGAAGCTAAAGGGACCAGGATTTTATTCTGATGCATTCGGCGACAAATGTTTAAAGAATAGAATATGGCGGGACTTGGTTCAGCAGTCTCTCTTGATTGGTACCATATGGTTTGCTTCCAAGAACAATCTTGGTAGATGAAAAGATGCGCTGAAAATCAAATGGGAAACATTTGCTTAAAGATGGATGAACTAGAAGGTCACATTTGTCAACAAGAGACTGTTCTTGGCATCTCGACAGGAATAGAAAAACTATAGGAATAAAATACAGACAGGCAAAGAGATCATTACTCCTTCAACGGATGCACGAAATGAAACCACAATCAGGGCTTTCAAAGGACCCAGATGAGTTTGCGCATAATTATTCTTCTACGGTTCTCGAGTAAACATCGTTTCAAGCATTGTCTCTTGGTCCTAAGTTCTGCATGCCTCGTCGAAAAACCAATTTGCTAGGCCCAGAAACACAGTTCGAGAATCTCTGGAGCCAGACGTACGATTTAAAACTCGCATCTATAAATGATTTCCAACACTTGAAATCAACACTAGTGAATTGCACTTATCAGTACCTAAACAAAAAACACAAAAAGTCGGGTACTGCTGACAAAAAATCTTATGCATAGGTTAAACCAGGTAAGATAGAACAGAAATATTTTGGTAAAAAAAACGGAAAAAGGAACAGGTGCGGTTATAGCAAATAGGTCGGATTATGTGGCAAAAATAGAGTTCATATTGTCAAATTGAAAGCAATTCAGGAAAGCTGACATAGAGAAAGCTTTCAATGACGAAGCAGAAGCACAACTAACGGACTGTTTGCGCAGACTCCATGTAGGAGGCTTCATAAACGATCGCGAACTTAAAAACCTCCGTTTAGTAGGCACGAACATTCGTCGATTGTATGGTCTACCAAAGATCCACAAGAATGGTCTACCAGTTCGTCCGATCTTGACATGCGCAACTTCCCCTATCATGCGATAGCGAAGTAGTTAGCAGAGAAACTCAAACCTCTACAGTACCAACTGACGCCGCATAGCTACAGGAATATCTTCGGATTCATCGAGGGCGTTAATGACGTAAACTTAAACGATATAGTGATGTATTCACTTGGTGTCTCGTCACTCGTCGAAAATGTTCCTATCACGGAGACAGTTGAATACATATGTGGATTCCTGTCAACCAGCCAAAATTACATAGGTATTCTGACAAGCGCACTCAAGAAACTAGTACAAAATGCACAAAAATATGTTACCCCTTTTTGACAAACAAATATATAGACTAATAGACGGAGTTGCTAAGGGATCGCCTCTTGGTCCTTTCCTAACCGATGTCTTCATGGCTAAGTTGTAGAAGTGTCAGGTAAACAGCAAAATCAACAACCTGAGGCATTACAGTCGCTACGCTGACATCTTTGCAATTGCCACCAGAGAAACCGACATAACCGCCATCTCGGATACTCAAAGTCAAGCATATTCATCGATTAGGTTTACGTTAGAGGTGAAAAGGGTAAACTTTTGTATTTCCAGACGTACTTCTTAGCAGAAAAGCTGACAGCACCATGTGAAAAAGCGTCTGTCGAAAGGACACTTGTTACGGACAATATATAAACTTCTACAATCTTACACTCGTTCAGCAGAAACGTGATCTGGTCCACTGTTTGGCGCAAAGGATTAGAAAAATTCGGTCAGTAGATACATTGCGTGACCGATATCATGAAATGTCGGCCGAAATTCTGAAATGTATTTTCGATTAGGAAGGATTACTTAGGTGGGATTGTAATACTGATTAGAATGCAGCATATTCCAATAGCATTTTGGAATCAGCAGGAAGTCGGCCTTTGGATGCACTCCTTGCTGACCTTCTGCAGAAACCGCGATCTGCAAAAAATGACTACATATGTACCACGTATGTTTCGTATTGATTTTCGATGGTCTCACAAATTCAAATACACTTTATAGAAAACGTGCACAAAAATATGCCATCTTTCACTCTTTTGGTAGAAACTCACACTGTATTCATATGTTATACTTGAAGAAAGTGTATATTTAGGTGTTCGGTCCCGCAGGACCTGGCAGTGGAGACCATCGAACTACTTCTACGAGAGAAATACGACAAAACGTAGAATCGCCTCGGACACGGCAAAATCATCCAGTTACTGAACTTGTCACAAGACGTACCTTACGTTCGACGGAACAATCTACGAGCAGGTGAAGGGAACGCCAATGGGTTCACCAATTTCGGAACTCATAGTTGAGGCGGTCCTAGAGCGGCTGGAGTCGAGGATTTTCCGACACCACAGACCGAAATTCTGGACCCAGTATGTGGATGACACCGTCGACGTCATCGAACGGGATCAGGTGCTGACATTCAAGAACATCTCAACGTCGTCTTCGCGGACATGCAATTTAGGATGGAAGAGGAGGAGGAGGAAAACAATAACCTGGCCTTCCTCGATGTCCTCGTCTGCCGCAAAGATTATTGTGGCCAGAAAACCAAAGTGTTCAGGAAAGCGACAAATACGACGCAAATACTGAACTTCAATAGCAACCACCCGATCAGTCACAAACGCAGTTGCGTAAGGGCACTATACCGGTGCGTTGAGACGCACTGCAGTGAAATGGAAGACAAGGTTGCTGAACTACAATAACTTCGACGGGTAATGAGAGTCAATGGAAACCCGCGCAACTTTGTCAACCAGTGCATATGAAAAGGACACCAGAGACCAAATCCAACCGGCCCCATATTTTGGCGGGCTCTTCCGTGCGTGCAGAACGTCTCGAAGGCCATGAGTCGTTTTCTCACTCCATTTGCAGTTGGGGTTGCACACAGGCCGGAAGCAACCATTAGCGCCAAGTCATGAGGTCGAAAGAACCACTGCCACGGCAGGACACGTCTGGAGTCATTTACCGGATCTGGTGTAGTTGCGGACAAAGCAATTATGTCGGAGAAACTGGGAGATTACTCCGTACGCGAATTGCCGAGCATGCAGCAGCAGCGAGGCGGGGAAACGCTAACTCTCAGGTGGCGGCACACTCGACGGGACCCGGCCATATTTTCAAATCTCAAGAGACTGAAATTCTCGCAAGGGGTGGCAACCGCGTGAGCCGCGAGCTGCACGAGTCATGGTTCTCAGACCCGTAATCCTTCAAAAAGCACAATGACCTCGCGGTACCATAATCCGTGCTGAGATTCTCCCTGGGCAGGAGGGCGCGGACGAGCAAGTATCACAGCGACAGTGAGTCAATTTGCCGAGCAATCGTCACACCAGCATCCAGCACGGATGACGAAATCAAGGCAATTAACGACTCGGACTGGGACCGACAGGCCACCAGCGCATCAATTACGACCACAGCGGTGATTGCGAGAACTGTAAATTGCAGTACACATACGGTCCACGGCAGTCACGTGCTATAAATACTGCACTCCTGGTGCCACCATCACCTTTATCTGCGAATGTCTCCGATGATGGATATGATTGAGAATCCGAAACGTCAGGTCAATAAATTTCTTGTTCCAGTGATCGCATCTTCATCTTCGGAACTGAACAAGACCTGCTCGAACAGAGACGTCCTTATTGTCAGGAACTTTAACGCCCACAATATCGACCGACAAACTTAGGTCGGGTCCATCGAAGACATTCGGACTACATTTCCTTGAAGTGACAGCAGAAAAACTACTTTTCCAGAATATGACTCACGGAACATGTGCTAGGACAGGGCAACGTTCGAATTGTCTCGACCTAGTGCTCGCTCGAGATGAGGAGACTGTGCTGGATATACAAGATCTCCCGCCAATGGGTGCTAGTGACCATATTATGATGCTCTTCGAGTAATTCATGTTCTTGCAACCTGATTTACCTGAACAATTACGAACAAATATCTGGAAGTGGGATTTTTCCATTATGCGAACGGAACTCTCAGCAATACCGTGGACAAACACATTGCAGAGAACAGTTAACGACTACTGGAGCACGTTCAGCTCCCAGGTCAAATGAATCGTTAATCTGAACTGTCCACTCATACGAAAGAAAACGTGCAACCGTCCGACGTGGATAAACCGGAAACTTCAAACAGCATTTAAGAGGAGAAATAAAGTGTGGAGACGCTACCGACAAACAGACAGTTCTGAAGATCTGAAGGAATACGTGTAAACGCGAAGCTCATAGACTTCGAAGCAACTATGAGCTGCGCATATTACAAAATTCCTTGGAGCATCCTAAAATCCTCTATAGTTACATACGTAATGGACAGAGCAATCGTGAACCGATTCCAGCGCTAGGATCCCAAAACGGAGTAATTGAGACAGATGACCACCTGAAAGCATCAGTCTTCTCCAATTTCTTTCAGTCGGTACTCACTCATGACACAACGTATACCAACGACAAAATCCCTCCTTTCCGGCATTGGATGAAAATATTTTCTTCTCACCCACCTTGATAACGATCGAAACAGGCTGGCTGAGGCCTGCCAAATCACCTGGTTCAGATATAATTCATCCACTTGTCCTTCAAGAATTAGCTGGCGTATTGTGCGAGCCGGTGCCCATGATATTTCAGAAGTCCAAGGAAGAAGGCGAGCTGCCGTAGAAATGGAAAACGCTCAATATTTCTCCGATCTATAAGGGAGGATCCAGGCTGGAGCCCAACAATCACCGTCCAATTAGTTTAAATTTTGTGCAAGGTCATGTTACGACTTATTAAGGGACATTTAATGACGTATCTAGAGCAGAGGGACCTATTGTGTGCTGCTCAGCACGGATTTCGTCCTGCTCATTAATGTCTTACAAACATTCTTTACCAGCAGGAAAAAATGGGCAAAGGCAGAACACCAGGGCCGTAGAGTGGATGTCATCTTTGACTAAATGAATGCGACTCCTACAGAGGATTTGGGAGCGTGGAATATAGGGCAACGTTTTTAAGCGAATTAAAAGTTTCCTGTCATGCAGGCTCCAAAGAGTGATCGTTGGTACCATTCAAATGGGTGCCGGTAAAAAGCGGTGTTTCGCTGGGTTCAGTCTTGAGTCCTCTCCACTTTTTCATCTATATAATTAACTGTCCTGCAGACCTTGAATGCGATGGCATGATGTGTGCAGATGATATAAAGATCTGGAAAACAAGCAACTGTGTTGACGACTCGCAGAAACCACAGGAAGATGTTAATAATTTGGTTGCATGGTCAAGCAAGCGGCTTCTATCGTTTAATGTATTCAACTGTGTGCTTTTGCGACTAGAATCGGGTTGGAAGCGCTTCCCAAAACCGAGGTACATACACCATAAAGGGGGTTCCACTAAAAGAAGTGGACACGCACAAATACCTAGGTGTCTAGACATGTTCAAAATTTCTGCCCTACGAGCGCTGCAAAAGATTCGTCTAAAAGGCAGCCATCATCATGCACTGGATTAGGCGTGCCTTCAAAATCTTTCCTCCAGAACTCTTCTCACAGATATTCGACAGGTTCGTCAGACCGCATTTGGAATACGGGATGCCAGCATGGACGCCCTGGATGAAGAAAGACAGCAGATGCAACGACGGGCCACAAAACTCGTGGACGGTTTGAGGACTCTGTCATATTCAGAAAGACGGATCAAAATAAACGTGTTCCCCCTATTCTATATACGAATGAGGTGTGACCTGTTATGGACATTCCTTATTATCCAGGGGCATGAATGTTTGCTCAAATCTGAAGACTTCTTTAAATTCACGATCTGCGCGGCCAACCTGCTACTACTTTGAATTCAATAACCAATTTTATTCACATGGAATTTAGTGCTGCTAGACGTACTGTGTATAAATGCAGCCAGTATGTTATTCACTGTTATTTGGCATGTTTGCCAGATTTTAGCACTCTTATTTGCTATCAGCTTATGCATTTTGCATGCTAAAATTACCTGGAAATATTTGCAACTTAACTAATCTTCGTGCAGACTTAAATTTTTATTAAAATGGAGATTTGGTTCTGGTCAAAAGCTAAGGGAAGTGGGTTGGCACGGTAAATGCACATTAAGACGGCATAAACGTTTGACCGGGAGTCCTGAGCGGTTGGTCTGTACCAGTCGAATAATAATGTGCGCGCCTGATGTGCAAGATCCAAAGCAGTTAGTCAGACAATTGGGCGGACGTGAGAGGCCGGCCGGGGTTTAACATGGGACGAGATCCGGAGGTCAGACGAACACAAGTGTGTCCTTACTTGTAAGGAATTGTGAGTTACGGGCGCAAAGTCAAGCGGAAGCGTACACGCCCAGACCATCGTACGTTTTCCTTCAGCCAGCGTGTTGTTCGACCGTGGAACTCACTCCCAAGTGAAATATTGACATCTTGTACAATGAGTGTATTGAAAGGCAGAAGTTTGATCTTTGATAAACGACGAATCTCACTGCAGGACTATCTGCGACCAGCCATAAATGTTATTCCCTGATGTCATCCCTATTTAACACATCCCTGACGTTTCACAAAATTTTCCCTCGCAAACTACGTAAATGACCGCATTTTGTACTGGTTACAAATAAATGCACTTAACATTTCATATGTAGATGGAAAAGACCGCCTGCCGCATCTTTCGCTGTCCCGCACTGTAAAATGGTATTTCGTAACCAAATGTGTTACTAGCAAAATGTTAGTAACATGTGCATTTAACATTTATATCGCATTTACCCTTTTTCAATAGGGTCAACAATGCCATTACCTATTACCCTAAAATATACTACTATGCCCCGTTTTATTAAAGGACGAACAATATTCGACTGCACTTATCACTCCCGTGAGCGGTTTGTACCTCGTTCCCATATACCTGTGCAGACCCGATGAGAATTTATGTAAACCACGCGTAAGCTCGCCAAACACTCTTCTAAATTAGATATGTTAACGAATATTTTTTAGCAAGCTAACCGCACGCTCACAGTCAAGTGGAGCTGCAGATCAAAGCATGCTTAAAATATTTCAGAGTTATGACCACCAAGAATCTAAAACTACCACTATCCAAAATGTCCATGCCTCTGAGGAATATTCTAAATTAGGTCGCGCGGTGGTTCCCAATTTTTTGGGAAAACAGTCTGTGTCAAATCCCATAAAGACTCGCCCTATGAGTTGCAAAGTAGCAATAGCCGACCTAGCCGCTTTCGTGCAGTTCAGTGTTAGTTTAAGTGAAGATGTTATCCGCACACCCAAGTCCTTCTGACTGTCAACTTATTGCAGTTGTGTATTGTGAAGAAAGTAAGTCCTGGGACTGGAAGCTCTGCCGCAGCCGAGACGAAGAGGATTGCACTTACCTATATTGAAGGGCATACGCCAGCGCCTCGACTAGTCTTCGAGCCTGTTCAAGTTAGTTTGCAAATGGTCAGCGTCTACCGCATTGTGAATAACTTTCCACAATTTTATGTCATCAGCAAGCACGGTAGCATTACAGTCATGCAGGACGTTGCTCACCACGCTTATCTCTGGGGGCTGTTGGCGCCCGAACTGGAATCTTTAAAGCCAGGCAATCAAAAATCTCTGGATTCGGTGCGCAGTTTATGCAAGAGAATTTGACGAGGAACGCTGTCGAAGGCCGTTTTGAAGCCGATGTAGATGGTGTGCACCGTATTGCCTTCATCGCGTGCTTTGCTCTAGCGTTCAAGTGAAAAGAGTGGATTCGTTTGAAAGGGCGTACCACTGTGAACGCTACGTTGGGGATCGGAAAGGAGGTCATCACGTTCCTGGAACTGCATGAAAGCTTTCTAAATGATTATCTTTACGATTTCTGAACAAATGAATGTAAGGCTCACTGGCCTGTAGTTATTCGCAGACGCTCGACTTTCGATCTCAAATGCCAGAGTGATGGTAGCGGAAGTCCAATCGGAGAGTGAGACTAGCAGTTTGGCCATTTCAAAGCCGGCCTTTTCAGCAACTTGGCCGGGAGCACATCTGGGCCCAGAGAGATGGATACTTTCACGCCACGCAACGCTTCCTGAACGATTGCTTCTGACAAGAGGACTGTGTCAATGGTAGGTGTTTCTTCGTTTTCGTTATTTAGTGGGAAAATATTGGGTTCACTCGTTACTACGGACTGGATATGATCTTTGTTCCATATACGCTGCCTCACATAACTGTAATGGAATTTGGGACTAATCATGGCACAGTTCAAAAGATCCTTCTCGAAGACTTGTCAAACTCTGGCAATGAGAATTTTACCCGGTTTCTCTGCAGCATGCGACTTTTTGAGGATTCAGGCGTCCGATCAATGAAGTTTCTTTTTTATCGTTTCCTCCTCTTGTTATCTTTCTTCTTTAAGGATAGGGTCAACCAGCAGGATCTGTTTGTTTGATTGGGCATTGGTTGGAGATAAAGAAGTGTACTAACTTTTTGAACTAACAACAAACCTCCATGATATCGGCAGAGTGTGTGGATGTTCCGTAAATAGGACGATCATTTTTCATCTGTCCAAAATCGTCACCCTAAATATTGGGTCGGTAATCTAGCGGTTGAGCATGCAGGCAAAAGACCGTGGTCTCTGTGAGGGAAGGCAGTTTACAATGTTGATTTTTATAGGCGACTTGGTAAACATAAGGTCGAGGCTGGAAAACATCATGTGTTGCGAGAAGCGAATGGCTAGTGGTACGCAGACGTCGCTTGTCGAATGCTGTTACAGATCAGTCAGTATATAAATATCAGTGTATTTCGAGGAAAATAGGTGTGTGCCTTTGACATTTCTAGTGATTACATGCGGAGTAAGTATATGAAGAAAATGGAATGGAACTAAACTGAAAGAAATGCAAAGGAAATAACAAAAACTGTACAGATGAACACATAATTTCACGCATTAACAGCCTTTAAAGGCATATTAGCTCGGTTTGTTGATTAAATACAACAGACACTTTAAGCCCAGGTAAGATACAGGAAAGCATCGTGGTGAATGCGAGCAGGGGTGTACAAAGTGATTCAAAATTAATAAATTACATATACATATGTTATCAGTGCCGTGTCGACGGAAGCCGAGTTCCAGCCGACGTGAGGTGCATTAAAGTCTTCAACAATAAGAGTATTCGGCTGCGTAGAAATTAATTGGAGCCCATCCAGCAGCAAGGCAAGATTTTCAAGGTCATTTCGCAGGGAACGGCACACCGTTAAGATACCAAGGTTTTGAGAGCCCGGTGTTCTTATGGTCTGCCACACTGCTTCTGCGCTGCAAGTCAGATTGGCAGTTTATGCTGCTATACCTCCACCCCTTCCGTTTTCTCCGTCTCGGTGGAGCAGTTTTAATCCAAGAAGTATAAGTTCCCTATAATCAGACTTTTCCGGTAATCACGTTTCTGTTATTACGATGACGTCTGGGAGGAGGTCGGCGTTTACCCATTTTTAAAGCACACTTTGCGCGTTGATATACGAGAATGTGAGTTTGGAGTCCATAAGAGATGCAATTACAACTCCGATACAGGTCACTGGAATATCTGTGTGGCCATTCGAATCGGCTTGAGCAGAATGTTGTTTTACTATCTAATCTTTGTAGATTACCATGCTCTGTTCTCCGCTGGTTTGCCATGTTCTTAATTCTATAGCAGTTTCGCAGCCATTTGCCCTAATTGTTCCCAGGCTATAACTACGCACTTCCCGTGCAAGGAAAATTTTAATGCTTTTGGGTTAGTAAGAAGATTGAATATGGGACTCACAAAATATTTCATAAGGTAAGGACCAGAAAACCTCATGATAAACGGGCGTACACGATGCTGTCTTATTTATTTTCCGAGGATGTAAATGCGCAAACTTGGAGTTAGTCCTTCAAAACAAACTTTATTAAGATCGATTTTTATAGATATTTGAGCTGACATTAGCGATGCCATTTGAACGAGCATTGATTATGTTGAAAATGTCATAAGTATAAAACTAATTAAAGCGAAATCGACACTTTCCTTAAGTAAAGAACTCAAAGGAGATGCGGTCTTTTAATTTAGACCATTTCGTCTTCAGATTGGATAATCAAGGGGATGGCACATCTACGGTCGTAAAAAGCTTTTCAAATAACAATGCTGCAATAGCTATCTGGGTCTCAAATTTAAAAACTCTGTAGCGCTCGTGTAAGGGAAATCATACCCTCCTAGATGGAATTGACTATATGTCATGCGGAGTTCAGAAAATGTCTCAATAAATGTGGGCCGTGCTCTATACTTCTTGAGGAACGTAAATGTACGGATAGTTACGATGCTATTTAAGTGAATATAAGACGGTCAAAAAACCCCTGAAAACGCTTTAGAACACAAATGTGCACCTTATTTTATGCATAATTTAAAAATTGAATTTGCTGCTAAACGAGTGGAGGAATGTTTTCGCATGTGTTTTCCACAAAATACGATTTCCTTTTAAAAAAGAACCAAAATTAAAGGAGACAAACTATATTAGCTAAGCAAGTTCTGTAACTTAGTAGGCCTTTCCCTGATGACAAAAACGAAGTGCGTTCCGAAGCCAGAAATTTGGCATATTTAAAAAAACATTTGTGTTATGTATTGCAGTCCCACCCAAATGACCTGTCTTAATCAAAAACGCACTCTAGGATTTCGTGAGATCTGTCACTGACTGTAGTTGGGGTTTTTAAGCTGCTTGCTTCTCGCAACTAATGGCTTTTAAAAAACCGTTGTCGCATCATTCCCGCAAATGTATAGTATTACAAAAACCCCCGTGCCTGTATTTTCTATGGTTGCACGCCTTTACTACTTACCGAAGGACAAAGTCTAACCTCACTGGCATGATCAACGTTCTGCCCTAATGTGTGTTTACGAAGGAAACACTGTTAGATGCCGTAAAATCAGTAAAACGCGATGAACGAAATTGGAATGTTCCATAAGGTGTGAATATTTCAAATAACGTCAAAATTAATTATAAAAGAAGACGTTTTCTCACTGTAAAATGGGTTTGCGATTTAATTTATTCGCTCTGAGGTGTTCATTTCCGGCAAAAACCGACCCTGATTTATAAGCTGCGAGAATACTTAATCTGACCACATATACGCTCTTGCTCAGACTTCCCTGTAAGAGAGCCTACACCGAAGTGCGTGTGCTTTATCAGTTTTTGCCAAGTAAACTCCGGTTTTTCGGTCCGCGTAAACCATTGAAAGTGTAGGTATGCATCACTAACAGAAAAGACCGTTTTTTTCTTATTGGTTAATCACAACGTAGAATACAAACATGCCATTAAAATTTCTGGGAAGATCTGCATTTCCTTACATGCAGCTGTCATCTGAAAGCGTGCAAAAGTTTTGCAGAAAGAGGAACTAAATCTCATGAAATTTTGGCTGAAATTCTAAAATATGTTTTCATTTCCAAAGGAGTACAATAGTGGGGTTGTGATACCAATTATTATGGGGCAAAATACCAAGATATTTCACTCACACCAACATGCTAGTTTTCGGAAAAGGTCCTTGTAAACTGCCTGTGCAAGACAAGTTTTATAATAATGTCTCCATAAGTATTATGCATTTCTGTTACTGTTTTTGATTCCCTGATGAATTTCAGCATGCTTGATGGAAGCTATGCGCAAAACATATTTTTCCCTTAAGCATTCTATAGCAAATGACGTGATTTTGAATAAAATACTTTAAAAATGGGCCTTTTTTGGTTTTCAAAATTCTTTTTATTATGAGACTTATGAAGGCGTTTAAATGTCTAATGGTACACTGATGCATTATCAGTGTAGTGGGTCAGTTCATTAGAATGAAACAGTTTTTCGCTATCAATTTCAGCATTTGGCAGCACATTGCTAGTTTAAACCAAGTCAATATTATTTTTGGCATATTTTTGCATGGCATTTAGTGGAATATTTTGTGTTAAGCCTGATGCAACTGGAGAATTGTATAAAATGTGAGACATTTCCCTTGTATCCAGTTATGTTTTATCATCAATGAACAATCCCAATTTCGGTATTATTCTGAAAATGCAAATTCGGTTGCAAATACGTGACTCACATTCAACGCACACTTCCACATAAACCGTCAGGAGTCTCAACAATTTTTTGTCAAGACGGGTTCGTAACTGCCGAAAAACCCCTCCTAGTTCTTCGATTTTAGTAAAGAAAAATAAAATGCCATAACTTCTTTCCCTCACCCGACTGTGAACGTTGGGTGCGGGCAGCCCCAGACAATCGAATTATGTGCTGAAAAAGTTGTTTTTGTTGCTTGCTTTTTTGCTCTGCGGAGTCTTGGAGTTCGATGCGTGCGAACACAGACATGGTACGCATGCACTCAAGGCTTTGCGGATGGATCTCTCTCGGAAATCCTATTGTTTCTGAGGTGAAATTGCCATATATGGTTAGTGTTCGACGTGACCACCTGCGTAAAGGATGAAATCATTTTTTAAATTGCTAATCACCTCGGCCTACATGCAGGTAGGCTGTCCTACGTGGTTCCGATCAAATTTACAGCCTGATTAATTTGCAAAATCTGGTTGGCTAAATGCCAAAAGTTAAAAAAAAGTTTAAACGACAGCTCATGTTTTTTGTCAGAAGCTGAGTTGGATAGAAGAATTAAGAACTTTATAAGGGAGAACCAGACACAACAAGTCGGAACACACATCGGTATTCCACCATCCGGATATGAAGCACTGGCTTGTTGTAATAATTGACTGCATTTTGCTTGTGGTCACTCTACATGGTTTGTGCATTTGCGTATTAAATTCGATCTGGTGATCTTGTTATCTTCTTCTAGATGTTAAACCGACGATAGCACTTTTCTGTGTCCCATTAAAAGAACGAAAAATGAATATACCCATGAGACTTTAAAAGTTCGCCACATTGTTCTTCATTTTCTTGCTAGTCGTGGAATCCAAATTCAGACAGAGATTACTATTCGTCTGCAGACAGTTTAGATTCAAACTTAATCCATGTACTCGGAGACACAGGAAGGCCTCCATGCACCGGTTTTTGGCATTAAAAGAATTTATCGTGACTGTGTAAATCAAAAATAGATTTGGTGTGCTATCTATAAAATCTGCATCAGATTTGGAAAGTTCACATAAGTTGCACTGCAATACTAATTATCACGTAGCAAAGTCCTGAGATATTTTAATCAACTTAGAGTGCCAGTTTTTGGACAACTGGGAATGTACATTCTAGTCGACTTTCGACTACCACAAAAACAAATATATGTTTTATGTGAAAGCTGAAAAAGTTTGTTTATACTCATTTGGTGGTAAATGACGTTTCCTTTCAAATCTTCTACTTGAAGATAAAATAAGTTTGCGTTTATAAAAACCTCTTCAGTTTTTGAATAATTTTCTGTCATACACACTATGCATTTCATCAGAAAACTTCCACAAATTTCCCTAAGCCGTTATGACGTTTTCAGTTGGCAGTCATGTAGATGCCGACTGAAAATATCATACTAAAAAACTTTTTATAACTAAGAGATTTTATTAATTCAAGTAAAAACTTAGGAAGACGCAATTTGCTTCCAAGGGACTTCGAAAAAGGATATTTTATCCCTGTTTTTCTATGAAATATATTTGAATTTATGAGGACGTCGAAAATAAATGGAAAAAATCCATGCTACGCGAGATGCTATTTTTTGGAGTTTGAAGCCTATTCAAATGGCCGGAAAGATGTTCATTTAAAAACTGACATCCTGTCATGACAGAAATGCTAAGTGATAATTAGTGTTACAACTCCGCTCAAGTAATCTTTTTGAATCGAAATCATATTTCTCGATTTCGACTAACAGATTATGAATTAAAACATCCACTGTATGCTTTAATTTGCGTTATTTGTGAAGGAATGCTGCGTTTAAGTGTGAATTACTGAAAGCCGCATCTGAGTTACACCGACCCACATAGGTTTCATCATACGCACAAGACACCCCGATAAACAGTTGACCGACTGGCTTTTCGAGATCAGACGATCGAGTATCGGACATTTACCAGCCGAGAAGTTAGGCAAGACAGGACTTTTGCGCAGGCTTTATTGAGTTGAGAGAGCTCGCCGAGGAGCCAGTAGCCAGAGACAACAAGTTGTTTCGGAAGGCAAGCTTGATTCCTGACCCATTCCAGACTCTATGCGGGTACGAACACCCAGCTGTTCTTCGGCGGCAGCCAATTACCTAAGGACGCAATCACGATTAGCCTCCAACTTTCGCAACGTTAGTATCCAGTTCTTCGCATCTCATGCGATCGATCGACGGGGACGTAAGTCCATCAGGAATATTGGACCCCAGTTCCCTTCTTGTTCTTTAAATTGCTGTGAAGGCATGGATATTAGGTCCATAGGACATAGTGGCATGTACGAATCAGTCTTAAATTAAATGGCACGGGAAAGGGGTTTTCTTTAATGATGCGTCACGGCACGTGAACATGGTAGCGGGCTTAATGCCAACCAATATTCCAGCTTTAGAAACACTCCAAGGGCGCTTGTTATTAAAGAGTCCGAAAAACATTAAGTTTGGGAAAGAATTTCGTCAACTATCTTATTATTCATGCATTCACACATGCATCCATACATATATTGTGCGTTTCATCTAAGGCTTCCTAGCGTCAGAAAGTGTCGAAGCTATTTAAACTAACATGTAAATGCGTGTTCACGTAAATACCTTATTTCTCATGACTGGTGAAAGCTTTCGACATTGAGCCCGGCTTTCCGACTGTCTGTGGAGTTCCCGCCATCCAACGGCAGCCTAACGAGGACGCAAAGAAAACCAAAACTCGCGCAACGCCCCACAGCTGGCCCTGGCATGTGAGTGGGCGTTTGGTATTTCTCTGATCCTTCATTAGTTAAATGATCATCGATAGTATACTAGCAAATTCAGTTAAACGCACCTCATGCAGTTTGTAGGAAGTCTTTTTGTAAAACCACTGCATTATAAGACAGCACCAAAACCATGCTCTATTATTCAGATCCCACTTAAAAGGATAAGGCTTCTTAAACGCTTAGATAGCTAAATGTTAATAGCAAGACGGCAGAAAATTTACACAAACTGTTTTCAAAATTCGGGTTCCCCATACATCCAAACAACAACTAGTATGTCAGTGTTTGGGTATGGGGAAAAAAATCGTTGTTGAGGATCCTAATTCGAATTTTTAAAATACATTGCTTCTTTCAAGGTGGGCCTGTGGTCGGACAGACTAGGGGAACGGCCCTTTTGCGGGGGAACACTGATCAGCCCCTCCCTCATCGTGACCGCGGCACATTGTGTTGACGATGCCATTGGTTGCAGAAACACCCCTTTTGAAAGACTAATTGACATGACAATCACAACATATTCCCCCCTATATGCGCTAGTCGGTGCTCACGACTTCACGCGAGCTGACAAATCTCAGCAATTACGTCGCGTGCAGTATGCGGTACTGCATCCAAACCACAACGAAACCATGGCTGGGGAGGGCTATGACATCGCGGTCTTGAAACTTTTCCTACCCATTATCCCAAGTAAGTTCTTACACTCCTGCGTATACAAATTTGCCAAATATATTTTGAATGCGGTACACATTACCATAATGTTACCAATATTGAACTGCAATCCCCTTTCTCCATGATTGACTTATCACCAGCTCTCATGTCTTCTTGATGTTTAGGATGACCATTTAGATCGCTAATTTGCCTCTTTCTGTGACAATTACGGCGTTCTACACTGTGCTCGTTGATTTATATGCTTTTTTTCTGTCAAGATGACAAAGTGCGGCCGATTTGTTTTCCTGCCAGCCATGTGGTGCTGCAGCAAGGCTACACCTGCTTCTACGCCGGCTGGGGAGGTGTGTATCCCGCCTGGTCCAATGGGGAACAATTATATCCAAAATCGCTCAGAGAAGCCGAAGTTCAAATAGAATTGGATCGGTACTGCAAGGAAGTCTTTGGCACTCAATATGCCGACAGTAATTCATGTATATATACATACGGCAGGGTAAGTACCACAGTGATGCCAACGCCGATCGAAATTGCTCATAGTCCGTTAACGATATAACAGCTCAGTTCTTTTCATTTCAGTTTATTAAGAGACATGCTGGAGTTGAACTTCCAATCGCCTGTTCGTTACAAGGAGTAGAATTATATTAAGAATCTGAAATGGAAACATCAAACAGTTAGAAAATGTCTTTCTAAACCGGATAGCTAAACGAATCGTTTGAGTTTTAATAACATCAGCATTACCAAATTCGCTGTAGAATAGACAGTCTAAGCATAATTATGCTGTCGAAAACTGGTACGATCTCAGTAATCTCGGGGAGGTGAGGTAAATGACTATATTCGCTTGCGATGGGTTCGGCATCATAAGTAAATTTAAAACATACTGATGCAGAAATGGAGACAGTATAACTATATCAGTAATCAGTTGTTAGAACGAAATGCTAAGGCGATAACGGTCGGGTGCTATTTTGATGTGTGGTAGTATACTGATCCTGTTAGCGATTAAAAGCATCAACGGATGTAGACATGACGATATCTGAAGGTGTAGCATTCCGAACCTCCACCACTCAACTACGATCCCAGCGGTGATTGCAAGAGCTACTAATTACAGTACACATATTGTCCCACAGCAGTCCCGTGCGATAAACACTGCACTTATTGTTCCACCAACACCCTTATCTGCGACTGTCTCAGGTGATGGTTTCGGGTGAGAATCCAAAATCTCAGACCACTAAATGTCTTGTTCCAATGGACGCATCTTCGTCCTCTGAACTGTTTCAGGAAATCCCCTGTTCACGCCTATCAGAGTGGTCGAGGTTTGGAATGCAACACCTTCAGATATCGTCATGCCTACATCCGTTGATGCTTTTAATAGCAAACAGGATCAGTATACTTCCATACATCAAAATAGCACCCGACCGTTATCGCCTTAGCATTTCGTTCTAACAATTGATTACTGATATAGTTCTACTGTCTCCATTTCTGCATCAGTATGTTTTTAATTTTCTTATAATGCCAAACCCATCGCAAGCGAATATAGTCATTTACCTCACCTCCCCGAGATTACTGAGATCGTACCAATTTTCGAACGCATAATTATGCTTAGACTGACTATTCTACAGCGAATTTGGTAATGCTAATGTTATTAAAACTCAAACGATTCGTTTATCTATCCGGTTTAGAAAGACATTTTCTAACTGTTTGATGTTTCCATTCCATATTCTTAATATAATTCTATTCCTTGTAACGAACAGGAGGTTGGAAGTTAAACTCCTACATTTCAGGTGAAAATCCGAAACCTCACGTCATTAAAGTTCTGGTTTCATTTAACGCAACTTCGTCTTATTAAACACTATTTTGAAAATTAATAACTTACCTTTGTCCAGTCTGGCGCCAGCCAGATGTAATTTGAACTGGTGTCCTTGATGTTCCGTTGTAGTTGCAAACTCAAGGAACTTCCAATTTAAATGACAGCCTAAACTCAGAAGAAAAAATCGAGATTGGATATCCGTGTTTCCTACTGTAGTAAATCCTGTGCACTAGTGAGTTTATTTGTCTGCCTTTGAGCTGTCTCAAAGATGCTGAGTTAATCCTGTGTTCCAGAGTTTCCACGCTTGAATAGCAATCTCTAACTGTGTCCGCCCACTGTTTGAGTGAAGCCGTAACCCACACATTAAAGTCCTTCTGGGCATCTATGTACTGTATTTGTTGGTCATTTAGGTGGTAGGCCCTGCGGATGGAAGATGGGGTTCCACCGACTTGCAGAATGTTGCAATAAGTTGTACTTAGTTGTTACATTGACTTTTTCTGAAAGATGGACACTTTGCTTGAACCATGAGTGGCTTGATTGTCGTGTTGAATGATGATATAAATAAAGCCACTAATCTCAGGGTTTCCGTTCAACGCTTCATGTTCCGGATTTTGATTTTGAAATTTAATGAAAGATAATCACCGCCCCCTCCAAAACACACCACTAGGATTTTCGACATTTCACTTATGTTTAGGATACAGTAGTTGGGCTAACCCATGAAATGTGAACCGAAATTATGAAATGCGCTTTCGACTCGAAATGATTGCCTAAGTAGTGATGTCATATTTATCACCGTGAAATGTAATCTCCAAAATAATCGATTTCTTCAATATGCTCCTTTTTAAAACGAACTGCCTTCAAGCCGACGGCAAAAACTGCTATCCATAAAAATGATTATTTACATAGAATGAATGTTTCCTTTTTTATGCCCTTATTAATCCAGATATGTTTCCTCCGAAACCTAAATAACAGTGTCTTTTTTTTACTCATTTGAGAGCGAATTGTCTTCCTCAAATTGTATACTTAAGCCAAGGTGGGTACCATGATAGGTTCATAAACTACAGCAGTGGATTTGAGCCATATTGTCAACTCTACATGCAGAGACACAGCATTACGAACGGACATTCCATCGTCTTCAAAATTTCACAATTGTAAATTTGTTAAAAGCAAATTGCTTTGCTGCATGGTGATTAGTATTGCAACACTACTCATGTAGTATCTTCCAGTCAAAAACTTATTTTGGATTTTCAGCAAACACTTCACGAGCTAACACATCGACTGTGAGTTCCACACAGCAACACTGTCGTTTTTACACTCTCATCCGCTTGTTTTATGTGCTTTAGACGCCAGGTAGCGGAGACAGTGGCGGTGGACTGTACTGTCCCTCTGGCGGTGTCTGGTTCTATTATGGAGGGATAGAATCCTCACCAGTCAACCCATTCGAGGACTACTCGATTATCACCAAACTTCAATCGGTTCATTATTGGCTCAAGCTGATTTCGGTGACTCTGGGTCTATAATATGTCACCAATTGAGGTGTTGAACTTATTAAATAAAGAAAATTAAATGTGCGCTTTCTTTTGTTCACGTTTTATTATTACCACCTAAAGAAACACCAGCCGCCGTAGTTTTAGTTTGTCGATGACCACAATTCACACCACAGTACCTATGGGAGCCAGTTGGAGAAACTTAAGATGGATTCAGGGATAAAGTAAACATACTGAAAGTTTATATATTAAATGAGAAACCTGGATATTCGGACCGGGGATGTTCCGAAAGGTGCGGGTATTCCGGCCGTATACTGTAAAGCATCTTTCAGAGGTTAATTTCGCGCGAGTAGCTTGGGTTTCCTCCTTGAAATTGTTGCGACCTCTGAAAGCGAGTTCTTGTCAGACAGAAGGGGACCCTTAGTATTTTTGTGTGGACAATGTGGAATGGGTGCTTTGGATATAGATTCTCAGCTACCCCCAAAGGCCTAAACGAAGCAGACAAGAGCATCCGTGTCTCGCCAGTTCGCAGTCATCAGCCAATCATCCTTCTTCCTCATACTGCTCAACAAGTAAGTTGTCCTCCAATTCTCTACTGCCAGAGCCTTATACATGTTTTCTATTTCTGGCGAGGTAATGCGACCGATGCAAGGAAATCGCCCGGTAGGTGAAAATACGCGGCGATATTTGTATGCGTAACGTCAAAAGGAAGGGTTGAAATGCGCAAACTGACTCAGGCCATATGTTTTATAATGAACAATTGTTCATTAATTGTTTACGGCTAATGAATACGGTGTTGAAAAGTAGATTTAGCTCAACAAGTATTTCACTCTGTTCGCCTGACGTTTCAAATGGTCGGCCCGCAGTATTCTTAGTTTAATAAGTGGTTAAGGAAATCAGAAGGGTATTTTTGACTGGCTGTTTTAGTATAATTTAACAAAAGACTCAGTACATCCTGGAAAATGTATATATAGCGAACTTACCAACAAAAGTCAAGGTAACATATTTCACTAAGAAATGGCCTTCTACTGACTTTCTTCTCGAAATTGGGCTCTGGTTCAAATTTTTGGCAGGTGGTCTCGAGCAAAATGGACGAAACAGTGATATTGACATCTTTGGAAAGCGCAGCCGATGTCGATGACATAACAAAGTACAACGGATGAGCGTTGACTCAAAGTTCGATTGACCCCAGAACCGTTTACAAGTACGGTTAATAAGTAACTGTTTGCAGACATGACCCGAGCCACGAGCCCGTTGCTCTGTCGGTTTCGATCGGGTATATACAATGGTTGGGGGCGTTCACCGACTGATTTTACGCAATTCACTCGTTCCGTTGTGCCTTACGGGCTCCTTCTTGAGCCCAACTAGCAGTCGCACAGCGGTGCATGATGTAGGCAGCATGTTATTACCGACAAAGAACGTCGCTGAGCGCCCCTACCATTGAATATTTCAGACTGAAACCGACAGAGCGATGGGCTCGTGGCCCAGTGGTTAGAGCAGTGGACTTCTAATTGACAGATCGCGAGTTCGGGCCTCGGGTGTGCCACACTTCGGGATTGGGTATGACTGGTTGACGACGGCTAATATGCCAGAAATGGCCATTCCAGTCTCCCTTGTCTTTGTCGGGAATGCCATTCTGCCTATATCATGCGACGCTGCGCGGCTGCTAGTTGGGCTCGACAGAGGGCCCGTAAGGCACATGTGAACGAGTGAGTTCCGTAAGAACGATCGGTGAGCGCCGCGTACCATTGGACGCCCATGAGTTGAAGACTCATCGTTTTCCAATCGCGATTTCAAAAAACCCGACTGCATGTGGGAGTTGGAGCATGGAGAGTAACGGTTCGGAGAGCACATCAGACGCGTCATTCTTCGTATCACCGATGTATCGGATGTCTGCGGTGAATCGTGGGATTCAGTCCAAATGGGCAGTCTTACTCAGATTATAGTTGTCTGAGTGAAATCGAAGAGTGTACGGCAGCAGGTTGTGATCCGAAAAAATAGCGACGTCAGGACCTTCAAGGAGTTGGCTGAAATGTTTGACAGCCAAGTAGATTACGAATAATCCACGACCAGCGTGCTTCGGGTAACGAGATTTTTTGGAGAGGAAGACCAATGGCGGGTCAGAAGATCGGATATTTCCTACCTAAGGAAGACATGCAGCCCCAAAAGACCAATCCCTATCAATGTGGACGATTTTCGCGACGAATTCTCAACCCTCGCCTGTCTCCGCGCATCCAGGAGTGTCATTGAATGCCGGAGTACCAGATCTATAATTTTCTAGACAGAAGTAGACTCCCCCGTGACTAAATACTATCAAGCCTATCGGGTGATCGAGGGTCTCATTAGCCTTCTCAGGCGTGAAGACCTTCTGAGCAATCATCATCTCATCCCTACTGCTGCCCTAGTTGAGACAAGCAGTCTTCCAAAAACGAGAAGGGGAAGGATAGGTTGTGCAACTCCACTAAATGTAATATGCATAATTAACTACCCTGTTTTTAGTGGACCTTGTTCAATTAATCGTTCCAAAGCCACAGGGAGTCACCCTTTGAGTCTTGCCTAGCCCACTTATATAACCAGATGCATCGAGTTGTTTTAGTGTGTGTTTTAGTGTGTGATAAAGTATTTGGCATGAGGTGGTCCTCGGTTTTCGCTCCCCATCCCACGGCGGTGATGCCCTACCCGTAAGACCCTCATAACCACCAATCCCGTATTACACAACCGTAGGGTTAAAATTCGCGAAGTGGCGTTACACAACCTACTATGGTCGACGAAACCACTATTACCTACTCTGTTTAAAAATGCATACCATTATTGTGCATAACCTATAGATGTAAATTTTTGTTTTCCGTATAATCTTATTTTACAGTAGTCAGTAAATTTTCACAGCTGCAATAAATGGCACTTAACGTGCTTCTCTTCTATTGGTGGTTAGTTCTTTTGGTTCCTGAGTCGTCGCAAATACATAAGTGGCGGATAATTCAGTTGCCTTCTATTTGAGAGTTGCTTCTTGTTTATTTTTCAGCTAACCCGCTCACCCACGTTGCTATAAATAATCGTTGGTGGGAAGTTTTCAGCGGAAGTCTACCTACTTTTTAAAGTTCTGTTGCACGCAGTTTACTTTCCCACGGAGGTGATGTCCTGTCCGTAAAACACTTATTACTACCATTCTCGTAGTACATGACCGTGGGGTTACCGGTAGCGAGGTGGGTTTACTACAACACTAAGGGATGGGAAATGGCTGGCTGGCGACGGCTAATAAGCCAGAAATGTCCTATCGCGCCAGCCGACCAAGTCTGCCGATCTAACCTTCTCCTCTGTTCATTTTGTTTGACGACGTGTTGGTGTCAGCGAATTGAAAAGTTACGAGTACAACTAGATTTTCCGAAGAGCCTTCTCTTTTTCATAGATATATATATATATATAAATATGAATAACGGAGGTAGTATGCATTCCGAGACGATATAATAAAAGGAGAAGGCTCGTCGTAAAATCGAGGTATACTCGTGAATTTTCAAGTCGGTTACACCAACCCGTCGTCAGAAGAAATGAAAAGTGGGGAGGCAGAAAATCGCACTAGGGTGCTGGGGGGACATCGAGGTTACATCGACAAAACAGACGTCTATGTGTGAGTGTGAAGAACGTGTTAGGATGGGTGACGGACGGTAGCGCCGATGTACTCAAGAAAGAACAGGCCTACTTGTATGGCTTTCTCCGACACAATGCATACCCAGTGAGCTTTGTCAAAAACTGTCTCAGACGCCAGCAACAACGACAAAGCGTCGACTATAACGAAGAAAGGGTATCAGGCAAATTCTATTCCCTTGAAGAAGAAGAAGAAGAAGACACGATCGCAGGACCAAGAGCTTTATTAGCCTGACGTTTCGCATTCCTGCCCTAATCCATCATCAGAGACAAAAGCAGATAAGGCTGGTTCTTGCATATGCGGCTGCAGTATTTATAGGATGCAGTAGCCATGCTACCGCATACCTATGAATATTCACGATTCCCCTTCCCCACTTCATCAGGGATCGTTGCACGTGGCGTGATGGCCGCAATTCGCGTAGTTGATTGCTGCAATTTCATCACGTGCGTTGGATGTTGGTGTGATGACTGCTCGATCATCTGACGCGCTGACCCGGGTGTTGGGAAGAGCGTTCACCAGTGCGCTCCCCGCGTGGCCAATTTCTTCACCTAGACGAAGTTTCAGCACGCTGTATGGAATGGGAAGATCGTTGCACTTTTTGATGGACTGGGGGCCAGTAAACCATGATTCCAGTAGCTCCTGGCTCACTCGGTTGTCACCTCTTGCGAGAATTTCGGCCTCGTCAAGTTTGAATGAGTGGCCAAAACCCGTCGAATGAACCGCAAATTGACAGCTAGCGTCATTTCTCCGCACCGCTGCAGCGTGTTCGGCCATTTGCGTTTGGAGTTGTCTTTTGGCTTCTCCGACGTAATTGCTTTGTCCGCAACTGCACCAGGTCCGATAAACGACTCCAGACGTTTCTTGCCGTGGCAGTGGGTCCTTCGGTTTCATTACCAGACGCCTGATGGTTGGCTCCTGTATGTTTGCAACTCCAAACGCATATAATCTCAGAGTATTTCTGTCAAGCGAATATGTCGGCTTTTAAACGGAATTCTTTTCGGCCGCCTGCATAAATTACAGTCTGTTCTACTTGACTCCTATGTTATACAAAATATTTACCATTGACCCTATAAGGGATAGTATATTCAAATATGCTTTATGGAAAAGATGCACACATGAAAACAAACAAAGAATTCTAACAGTATTTTTTGTTTTCAAAACAATTGTAACTAGATGGATATTATGACTGCCCAGTATGAATTCATTAAGCATATTGTTTGACAATTAATTAATGCTACTTTTTAAAACAATACATGACAGCTTTCATGAGGGCTTTATGACTTGCTCTCGATAGCGTATAGAAACAGATGAATGTATTCATACTAATGATATGACACTTGTAGTTCTTACAAACTGAATGTGGTATGGCACATATTTACTTCCTGACCGTCCCAAGCACAGACGTGAGCACATCGTATGACCCTTTCCACTAAACAAAAACTGATCATAACTGATGTCTATGCCTCTAACATGTTCACTGCGACGAACAAGACGAAATTTGTGCAAACGTTGATGACTTATCATACTTCTTACAATATTAGTTTGTTTAAGTGTTTAACTTCAGGACACGTGTCCGTCATTAGGATGTGTGATTAAAACTGGCGGATTCTTGAGTACTGAAATAACTAGACGTACAACCACAGTGAAATGTTACGCAGGCTTTCCTGCCGTGGTAATGATAAACACGGCAAATAAACGAGCAAATATTTTTAGATATCATCAAACAAATCATGGCCATGCAAGATAGTGTACCATGCAGTCTCTATTTTTTATTTTATTGCTGTGTTACGTTTTTGCCAGTAGTTGGCAGATAAAAAGTGGCAGAATTTCAAAGTTAAATGAAACCATAAGTGAATTTTTCTTGGCTATTGTGCCTCAAAGTGCATGATAAAACGCACTCTGATATCTAGGTGCAAATTAGTTTCTTGTGAATTAGAAATACTCTTAGCTTTTATAACCATGAAATATGCATACTTGATAAGTTGTCATTCATCAGCGCACTACTGTTCAAAGAGCCGGCATTTCGAGGTAACTGGAAAAGCTCAGAATTTTGCTGTCGATAATAAATGCTACATCATTATTGAGGTAGTCTTTTTGAAGCTAAAACAGATTCCACATTCACAATTCAGAATTTTACGGCGATCGCGTCTGACAAATCGTCTCACGAATTCTCGAAATGTACAAACAGCGTCAGTCATTATCATGTTAATAATCCCAGAAATGCACGGGAAATGTCCTGCTTGACGAATTGCTTGAGGTGCTTAACGTAGCTGGATATTGTAACCTTTAAATTCGCATCTTGCATATTAAATGACCTAGACGATCATCGTCACCGAGCATGTTTCTCTTGCAGGCAGAAAATTGGTCGATCTCTATATCGTATGCAACATTAGACGAAGATGAGTTTAAAATATGCCCAGCCCTGGCAATAATTGCGATATTTTTAGCCATTTACACATTTCACAATGACTGATTATAAATGCGTTTGATTCGAATCTCCTATTTAGATTAGTGTTTCACTTTAGACCGTATGTTTTAGCTAGGCCGTCAAACACACAAAAGGTGCTAATATGTTTAAGCTAAGCCAAATGAGGTGAAATCAGACTTGTGCACAGTAACAAGGAATGTCTAGATGAGGTTTCGTAAAAAGCTCATTTTCCCATGTGCCATACACCTTACAGTATACAGCCGAACTAATAACCATTATTGGTTTTGATTCAATCATATTTTTGCACATGGTAATATCTTTGAACAAGTGGTGCATGTGGAGGTTACTGTCGTTGCCTATATTTTTAGCTTTCACTTTAAAGCTAACATTTCCTGTCATGGACTCTTTCCAGTTGATGGTCAAATGTGCAAGTGTGTGTGTGGATATAAATCAAGCCGTATATTGCGTGCAAGAAATTCAACCTTCTACCGATTTCCACTGCCATTTCATAATGGCTGTCCAATTTAGTGCAGGCAACTTTTAACAATTGCATTAGTCCCCCAAAATGTTTTTCCTTAGCGTGTTGCTCAGACAATGCCTGGCTGGGTTACGTGAGTAACGCCGATAGGCATTTTCCTTTTCATGAACGTATCTTGATTTATTGGCTGAATTGAGCATGGTGTCCAAGATGAAGAGGCCACAATAGAGTTGCCGGGACGGAGGTCTGACCTCAATAGCCTAAAATAGGGATAATCACAACGCCTTAAAATGTTAATGTTCTACACTGCATGGTAACGTATACTGACCAGTAACAGCTTGACAGTCGTTGATAATTCAAACGAATTCCGCCGAACATATCCTGCTCTTTACGGACTCAAAGGCATATACGTTATCCCTAACATAAGGGTAAGTCCAAAGGGCTGAGGACATAGGTAAACATTAGATTGTGCACTTTTATTTATTTCCTATCTGACATTTTGGCTTGCACAAAATGCGGGAATTTTGGTTCCCAAATAATAAATAACGTCTCCCAGTTTATAATAGCAAATCTTTCGTTTTCGGAAGATGCATCTTGCCAGGCGCATGTAACTCCGCTAAACGCAGTGGATCTTTACAGTCTTTATTGATTGGTCGCAATATTCTCATAAAAGTCAAATTGGATTATTTTCTCACAATACGCCTGCCTGTACATTTAGCCATTTTGGGAATTTTTACTGATTGTAATGCCATCCTATGTTGCTAAAAACACGAATAAACAGTCTCTTGCCTAGAAACGTTGACTGCTAGCATTTAGGCGGACTTGTACCGTTGCAAGCATTGGAAAAAATTAGAAAGTCCATAAAAATTTCAAGTTAAAAATTAATCTATTGCATTCTAATTCCCCGAGTATTATGATCGCAATAGATTATGTTCTTGGAAAATGACGACGGTTTTCTATTAGTCCGAGTAGGTTTTCGTCGGAAAGCTGGCATAAATTTGGAAAAAATAAATTTTGGGAGATGTCATATGACCATCGAGACGCACAAAATAAAAAGTGAGTTTTGTTCTTCCAAAACTGTAAATAGATATAAAGCGACATGTTAATTTCTACGTAACAAATGATCGAGAAAATTTATTCTCTCAATATTGGGCTACTTCACACAAAATAAAATTAGTGATTTGTTTGGGGAGTTTCATAGTGTTCAATAACTTACTTCTGTCGCCTTTTTACTGAATTGAACGATGCATCTATGCTACTGATTTGTGGGAAACACGGACACACGTACCGTCCACGGAAATTAAAAAAATCCTTTTTGATTCAGTCCTCAAAAATTTACGGTGGCTTAGGAAATCCCCCTTTATTAAATTGCAAAAATCTTTTCTAACATCTACGCGTTAATAACTTCTTTTCTTACTCCTAAGCGTTTCGAAATTTCAGTCTTGCCCGACCGATGATCTCTTGTCCTACACGGGTTTACCACCCTGACTCTTCAACAAACTGACCCTCCGTACAACAGATAAGCGAATCGTCGACTTCCCAATTGCTGTTACCGACAAAGATGCTTCTGAAGTCATGAGCAAATTGCATCAATGATAAATGCGATCAGAGAGAGCTCACAGTCTTTTTTGAACTTGGTAAAAAAGGGCGCATACCCTATTTGGAAAAAAGCTGGTAAGTTATCATTTTTTTGCCCAGTAATTATTAAGTAAATGCTGGCAATTTCATTCAATATATTAAGTAAATTGTGAAATGGTACCCAGATTCTGAGCACTCAATTCACAATCTCACATAGCTAAGATAAAGTACAGACGATTCTCTGCTTGGTCCCGTATGGGAAAAAATGATTATCATATCTAACGATGTATAATAATCAGGTCAAAATTATGGCAAAAACTGCATGGTTTTATTCTAAACAGTATTACTAACAAGTACTGCTTTGAAATGTGCCACATGACAAAAACAATCAAGCTCTATTTGGCGGGGAAATTACTGGAAACCGACCGCTGACAAAATACGTTCCCCATAAGGTTTTTCAGATGGAGGGGAGAGGAAATATGATATTCGCCAAAACAAATATGTCCGCTACATATGATACTCCTTTATAATGCACTCGAATGCCACCGAATCGGACATTGCATCAGTCGCGATATCGATTAGCGCCTGCAGAGAACGTTGTTTCCAGGACAGGCCGACCGATGGTGTAGGTGTTCCATGTTGTAACAGGAAACTGTTGTAGAGGTAGTTCAAAACAATTCCGGTTAAATACATTAATTTGTGCTTTGCCAAGTGACTGGAAATGAGATAGAATTCGGAAAGGGCATCTACGTCCTCTAACTTAAATTCTAGAGTTTCCAGAACAGTAGATACGACCGTCATACTTTGCCGTTGGTATGGTTCATACTTAAAAGCAATGCAGCATATAAATGAGTGTACGTTTAAACAGTCGCCTATATCGCCTGATTACCATCCACACGATTCTGGCCATGCGACATATGTGAGGTTGGCATTTTGGCCTTAGTCATTCACACTGTAACACAGTTTCGCTGATCCGAACTGTACGCTTTGCTCTGAGGCGATACCTCCGACTAGAAAGATTGCCAAAATCACATTTGACGCAATCCGATCAAATGCGTTCTCTCGCATCATTAATATAAAACTCGCTTGTCTGAAGGCCAGCTTACACGAACGCTCTTCGAGAATTGTCTATGTATGCATAAAATCCGCTTTCAACGCAAAACGAATGAAAATGCCTTTTTTAATATATAGTCATCAACGTAAAATTTTGATCGTTCATCTTAGTAACCGAGAAACTACGGTTTCATATAAACCACTGGTTGTGCAGTTTCAGGCGAAATTAGTGAGTTAATTAAGACAATACAAACTGCTCAAGGACCTCACCTTTATCTACATGAATACACTGTGTATGTATATGCATGTATGAATATGCTGTGTATCTGTTTCAGTTTTTTCCTCTTATTCGTTTTGCAGTAATTGCAAAAAACATCCTTCTGATAATATTCTAACAGGTAAAGGAAGGCTACCGTACATGTTTCAGACCTGTATAAACGTGGTTTTTAATTTATCTGGTGAGCATATCCAAAATATAGACAGTGAAATGAATCGTTCTCCCCATTTATGCACAAAAAGTAAACAAATATTAAAATACATAACTACGGTTATTAGAACAGTGGCCTTAATCGGATACAACGGATTAAATCCGCGAAAAGTCGATGGATGGGCTGTTGTCAGCGCAGGTGACTGGCCGGAACATGAATTCAGAATGTCTGACGAGTATGGCTAACGTTTAAGTAATCTCATCTTCCTTCTTGGGTTGAAGATTATTCACAGAATTGGCCGTTTTATGGAAGTGGTGTTCACTGATCCGCCGCATACTCCCTTCTTCTTAATGAACATTTGTTTGAAAGATCGAAAACAACTCCATTTAACCTGATGATTTTTACATATTATTTGATGACAAAATCACACATAGAAACTGTGTTTTTCTCCCCAACTTATATATGCGATTTCTCTATAAACAGCAAAAGCCACAATTCACTTACATAACAGTTCCAAATAATAACGTCTAGGTTGCTTAACAGGGAATGCCTGATAGTATTTAATGGAAGCAACGCCTGCAGTAAAAAAAAGCATGGTGAAATTATTTGGGCGCAGGTCACTCGAATCTGCTTACCGTTCGCAGCATGCTAAATTCCAGACCGGGGAACGTAATATTGCAGGCCACTTTGAACAGTTGAGCTTCACTTACATAATGCACGGAGAAGCATTGGTCTATCCTTGGTATTGATATATATGTTATGCGAACCTCTGTCTTAGTGTCTAGCTCGTAATGTTTGTTTGCCTTAAAATTATCACTCATCCGGAGTCGATGCATCAGAACATCAGCCAGAAAAACATTCCTACCAGAACGGGACAGAATTGTAGATCTGGAAGAGCTAAAATGAAGGCAATTTAAATCATGGCGAGATAATAGTCGCGCCGTCAAGCAATATGTTTTCGGCAGCTATATATGCAGAAATAAATAATTTAGCCGGAGTGCATTTTCGCAGCAAAACGTTGTAATTAGGAATGTTTTTATTCGGGTGCATTCATTTTTATTTGGAAATCAATTCGCTTTAATAGCTGACGTGAAACAGTTGGTAACTCGCACTTGTAAATACGTGGGTCTCCTAAACTTGTGTAATTCGCCGCATTTAGATTATTAGATTGAGCAATGTAGTTTTCCAATGAACACTTCTTATATTAAACTCAGTAATATTTACAAACATGCTAGCCTTAGTTAAGAGATTTTTGTATAGCCGGCACATATCAGAGTAAACTTCGGATTTCATCTATAAGGCGTGCTTACAATCAAATGCAGATTATAATTAAGGAGGGACATTTAAGGGAGATGGATGATGATGGAGCGGAGACCATCAGAAACACAAAACTAACATTTTACATGCGTGCAGTTAAATTACATTCATTTTATTTAGTAATGTTTAAGGCATATCGGACGTACACGTTGTTTGCTGGTATTTGCAACCGTGGTTACGAAGAAATAATTAAATAAGCCCAAACAGTATGACGAATGTTTTGGAAGACATGTCGCTTGCAGATGCATGACGGTTATTCTGTGCGTAAGCACTTTTATGTCAAGAAATTGTTGATTAAAATGTTGGTAAGTGTTCTTACTGATGGACTGCAAAGCCTGACTGCAGGTCAACGTCAACCCCAATCAATCACTGAAATCTGGTGGTTGGAATTAAGGGTAAGGCTTTAGCTGAGAAACCGTTGGCGTGGTGATGGTTGGGGATGGGTTTTGGGCTAACAATGCCAGGGTGGGGACAAACTACTACCACTGTCAGTGGCAGGCAATATTCCCGCGTGTCACTTATTACGTATACAGTAGATGACCTGGGTCAATAAATGTTGCAATCAATAATTAAATGGGTATTCATCAAAAAGTCGAACCCATTTTTGTGGTTTCTAAGACGATGTAAGGCTAAGAAAACTTTTATTCTAGAGGTGAGCATGTCTATTTTTTTCAGAATATGAGCATGCGATGTTTTGGCGACATCAGACGTCTTTCAGTACTCAGGCAAAAGCCTTACGATTTTTGATCTCACTAGTGAAAACCTCGTGATGATATGTTTCGTGTTTTTAGATCATTACTACCAAGCATTGATCACAAAATATTAATGTTACGCCTTTTGAAAATAGAATGTCGCATGAACAAATAACATTCGATGACGAGAATGCGAATTCGCATTACTTTCGACAACCAAAACTCTCATTTGACTTCTCAACCATATTCTCGAAACTCCATCGCTCTTTGCCGTAAGATATAGTTAGGATTGTCTAAGTTCAGCGAATATTCCCATGTTGAAATTGAAAAGTCAAATTGGCGAACACGTGTTTTCAGTAACTCTTCATCAGGCCAAAACGGTTACAATGAAGTTTAAGTTATGTGAATTACATGACTTATAAATGATTTGGGGACAATTAACATCGATCGTTCCCACGCCACTCGCATGACGAGGCGTGCTACGGCGTGGTCGGCGTGTCCTGGTAATTGGGTTCAGGGGGCGAGGAGGAGGGGGGGGGGCGCATAGGCTGTGAGTGCGTCGCGTACCTTGTGCACCCACCCTGGCATCAGGAGGTTGGAGCGACGTTGGGGTCGGCGTCGGCCACGGAAGACAGAGCGCCTGTGTCAGAGTCTTCTGACAGCATAGCACTGGATTGGCTAGCCGTATAGCCACTGCCTCAGCTGTAGCTAGCACCCGTTGGCGTAGGCCTTTGGAGAAGCCTGCTGGTGTCCGGTAGACAATCTGAAAGGCTTCTTTGGCATCGACTCGGTGATTCATATCGACAAGGTGTGCGAGAATAGAACTCGAGATCGATTTCTTCTCACCTTTGCCTAGCCAGGTCGGTATGTGTTCACGTACTCTCTTTTCCAAACGCCTCGTTGTACGGCCGATGTAGCCCGCTCCACAGGAGCAAGTGAATGAATAAATACACATTGATGTGGCCTGCAACGGGAGTCGGTCTTTACCACCAAAGCGTAGGAGGGGAGAGTTAGCGAAACACACACGTAAGTTCGCCGCGGGTAAAGCGCTAGTGATCGCTGTCTTCAGACGTCTTTTTACCAGTTCACTTGCTGCGTCTCCTTGAAACGTGAACACATACCGGCCTGGCTAGGCAAAGGTGAGGAGAAATCGATCTCGAGTTCTATTCTCGCACATCTTGTCGATACGAATCACCGAGTCGATGCCAAAGAAGCCTTTCAGATTGTCTACCGGACACCAGCAGGCTTCTCCAAAGGCCTACGCCAACGGGTGCTAGCTACAGCTGAGGCAGTGGCTATACGGCTAGCCAATCCAGTGCTATGCTGTCAGAAGACTCTGACACAGGCGCTCTGTCTTCCGTGGCCGACGCCGACCCCAACGTCGCTCCAACCTCCTGATGCCAGGGTGGGTGCACAAGGTACGCGACGCACTCACAGCCTATGCGCCCCCCCCCCCTCCTCCTCGCCCCCTGAACCCAATTACCAGGACACGCCGACCACGCCGTAGCACGCCTCGTCATGCGAGTGGCGTGGGAACGATCGATGTTAATTGTCCCCAAATCATTTATAAGTCATGTAATTCGCATAACTTAAACTTCATTGTAACCGTTTTGGCCTGATGAAGAGTTACTGAAAACACGTGTTCGCCAATTTGACTTTTCAATTTCAACATGGGAATATTCGCTGAACTTAGACAATCCAAAGATCCCTCGGTGTTAAAGGAACTCAATGGATTCCTAAAGTTTGACACCAGACTTGCGGAGGCACATGTGACGAGAAAATTCTTATCAGGATGTATTGACAAGGGTGAATATCCGAAACACTACTAGAAAACCTTACGAAGGAATCCTATTGCCACTACCCCAGCCGCACTAAGACGACATGCGGAAAGTCACCTGGAGACTATTAGCGCCGGAATTGAGGAAATCCAACGGAATCTGTGCCAGAGAACAGCGGCCCTGGACCGTCTTGAAAATTGCGAGAGACTGGCGTTCGAAAACTACGTGCAAACTGTCAGAAGTAAAAGAATCGAGGCGAGGTGGGCTAAGCTCCTTCGAAGCGTCCAACCAGTGAAGGCTCAGACGGCCCTTCCGAATAATCCGGAACGGTACGTTCATAACTATTCCTCAGTACCGCTTGACAAAACTCTCATAGAGGTGCTGTCTCTTTGTCCTAGGTTTTGCAATGCACGGCGGATGCCGAAGCAGCTAGAGTTAGAAGTCCAATTCGAAAGTCTATTCAGTCAGACTGCCGATCTAAAACCTAGCGGGCCTAGAGAAGTAGACTATCTGAAGTCGACTATGGTTAATTGCTGTCAACAGTACTTAAGAAATGCTCCAAAAAACAAAGGTCCATTAACAAGGGCCCATCTCGATAGCCTCAGCGAACTTCGTAAAAACGAAAACATTGTGCTAACCAGGCCGGATAAGGGTTCAGGAGTTGTACTGATGGATAGAAAAGAGTACGTAGAAAAACTAGAAGCAATCTTGTCGGATCGTACCAAATTCTCGAAATCCGAGAAAGACAGGGACCGCACCGAGGCCGTTGAAGGTCAACTGACGGCGGTCCTCAAAGTTCTCCACAAAGAAGGTCATTTATCTGACAAAGAATATGAGCGACTAAGACCAGTGGGCACGGCCATACCCAGAATGTACGGCCTTCCAAAAATTCAAAAAACACGGACTACCCCTACGTCCGATCCTGGATATGCGGAATTCGCCCTATCACACCATAGCAAAGTGGCTAGTCGAAAAGCTTAAACCGCTGCAAAGTCATTTGTATCCCCTAAGTCTGAAGGACACCTTCGAGTTTGTCGAGGCAATCAACGATATTAACGTTGGCGGACGGAGGATGCTATCTTTAGACGTAGCATCATTGTTTACTAATGCACCCGTAGCCGAAACAATAGACTACCTTTGTGACGTTATCCGCGACATGAACTACCCGTTAGGCATGCCGTTGGAGACGCTAAAAGAGCTTCTGACAAAGTGCACTCAAAACGTCCAGTTTCTCTGCAATGGTCAATTTTACAGGCAAATAGACGGCGTAGCGATAGGCTCACCGCTCGGCCCATTCCTCGCAAATGTCTTCATGGGCAAAGTCGAGATGACAAGTTTACAAGACACCATTAATGACCTCAGCTTCTACGGTCGGTACGTAGACGATATTTTCTGCCTGACGGATGTTACCACCGACACAGACGTCCTGATTCAAAAATTCAACAATTCACACCCCTCGCTAACGTTCTCTGCAGAGTTCGAGGCAAAAAATGAAATCGCGTTCCTTGACGTTCTTCTGCACAGACAAGAGGATGGGTCTATCCAACGTAGAGTATTCCGAAAGAAAACCTAAACGGGACAATACATGAACTTTTACAGTTTTGTTCCCCTCAACATCAAACGAAATCTAGTCCAGGGACTGGCAGCTAGAGTGCGACGTATCTGCTCTCCTGAGACTGGGGAGGCAGAACTCCAGCAGCTGCGGGATACACTCCACGAAAACGGATATCCAGAAAGATTTATCCTTCGAAATATAGGGGAGCGCAGTGCAAAACCTACCATGGAAACTGCAGAAAAGAAGGACTTATCTATAAGATTGCCTTTTCAAGGAAACGCAGCAAGTGAACTGGTAAAAAGACGTCTGAAGACAGCGATCACTAGCGCTTTACCCGCGGCGAACTTACGTGTGTGTTTCACCGAGTCGATGCCAAAGAAGCCTTTCAGATTGTCTACCGGACACCAGCAGGCTTCTCCAAAGGCCTACGCCAACGGATGCTAGCTACAGCTGAGGCAGTGGCTATACGGCTAGCCAATCCAGTGCTATGCTGTCAGAAGACTCTGACACAGGCGCTCTGTCTTCCGTGGCCGACGCCGACCCCAACGTCGCTCCAACCTCCTGATGCCAGGGTGGGTGCACAAGGTACGCGACGCACTCACAGCCTATGCGCCCCCCCCCCCCCTCCTCCTCGCCCCCTGAACCCAATTACCAGGACACGCCGACCACGCCATAGCACGCCTCGTCATGCGAGTGGCGTGGGAACGATCGATGTTAATTGTCCCCGAATCATTTATAAGTCGTGTAAGTCGCATAACTTAAACTTCATTGTAACCGTTTTGGCCTGATGAAGAGTTACTGAAAACACGTGTTCGCCAATTTGACTTTTCAATATACTTAGGAGTTTACTTGATATCAATTTGCTTTACAGTACGACAATAGGTATGCGAAAACGAAGATATATATCAGTGCGGAGACGATTGAGTTCGGGGATAAATTGTTACGGAACCGTTCCGGGTTTGTTTGCCTCCATTCAGAAAGTCCACAACGCCGACCACCATCTGAGACCGGAAACACAAACATGCGCAGCTGGGCCACCACTGGTGCCTACCAGATGGGTCATTAGCATTTTATCGAAATGAAGTTCAACCGTTTGTCGTCATTCTCTGTCGTTGAAGATGGGGTATGCGTTCAATCAGGGATAGACGCTCACCGATCCATTGGCGTCCCGAAGCAAACAAGCTTCATATGTGTGATAGGGGTCACGAACAGGCAACCACCTATCTGGCCGAAGTCGGCCAAGCTATGATAGCAGAGGGCAGACGACAGAGTCTTGGGGTACTGTTTCGGGCTTGTTTGCCTTCATTCAGCCCATCATAACACTGTCCACCAGCTGGGACCGGAAACACAAACATGCGCACAGACACACCTGGCGCAGCTGGTTCACCGCTGGGATCTACCAGATGGGTCATAAGCACTTCATTAAACCGAAGTTCATCAATGCCTCGCCATCTGTCATTCTATGTCGCTGCAGATCGGGTATTTATTCAATCAGGAGTGGACGCACACAGATGCATTGGCTTCCCGAAGCAAACAAGCTTCAAATGTGTGATAGGGATACGAACAGGCAACCATCGCCATCTCTGGCCTATTAACCGACGCCAGTCCGTCATGCCAAACCCCGACGTGTCTGGGGCTCGATCCGTTCGGTAACGAATTATGAACAGTCAATGTGCATCATGTTGTTTATTAGGTAACATGACCCGAAATACATGATGGTCGTTTAAAACTGCGGAAGTAAGCATATCACAAAATCAACTGACATATAATAACATAAACTGCTGCATATTTTTCCGCATTCATCAGACTGATATCTTCGTCGCTTGGGAACAAGCGTCCTCGGATCAGTCCAAGTAATCACCAATCTTTGGTTTGGGTCGGTGGCGATATGCCGGACTCGCAAGCACATTACTCAGGCACTCATATGCTTTCTAAATAACTCATCATTGCGACCCCTAAGCAAAGTGCCAACTCAAACCTGCCTGGTATCTGCCTTCAGACCGGAGAGACTTACTCGGTGTGTATTGAGTCTATATGATACCGTTTGACCGCTAAAATCCCTCCCCATTTAATTGCACTTGCGAGTAGCCGGGCCACGGCGGTGGCGGTGCATTTCAAGTTGCCGACGGTCGAAACTGGGTAATCAAATTCTTACCCGGCGATATGCGTTTTAAAACTAAGTAGATGTAGTCCCGATAAAGAGGTTATTGAATGTAATAACTCTTGAACATTTATTCCAAAAATAAGTCCTGCCAACGGCTGCTGACAACAGGCTTTCTTATATATTCCGAAAATCACAATTCCTGGACTGCCTCTAGTTAGCAAAAGCCGTGCTACACATACGTTGACATGTCAGAAACCACTTTACAAGACTATAACTGGTGGTAGCTTCCGTTATCTGTTCCTAAAAAATCAGTTGTAATGAATGTGGCCTTTGCTGATTGTTTATAAGAGCACTGTCATTTTATAGTCCACAATTTCTTAAGTAATGCAGCTTGGCGCCAATTCTGACAATGTTGCACTACAGATGCCAGTAGAGACTTTTTTCCATGAAATGGAAATGTTAAAGGTAGGACTTCTGTGTTCAGCTAATTGATTTCTCTGTCTTCCGGTATAGCAGGCGCTGCCGTATGAAAAGCAGTCAGTTAAATGGGAAGGCTTGGAATGAACGGACGGTGTCAGGCCAAGAGATAATACAGATATCGAAAGTCAGTAAGAGACGGCATAGTGAGTAAACAGGGCAGGCTGTTGTGACTTAGTCGCTTTCTTAGGTGTCACAATAAGAAGTCTTTTCGGAATCGCTTGGGTAACGCCCTGTTAACCACGACTGTTTCCGACAAGCATGTTCACGAGTGACGAAAGACCAAGGCTATCGCAACGTGACCGTGTGCAGTGTTCTACGCTCGACCTTTGTAAACTATTTTTTTAAATTTCGAATTCATCGACATATAAGACAGTGAGGTGCATATTAACTGTCCATATTGCATTTTCGACATTTTGTGCTAGAAATATCTCAAGTTTTCTCAACCGTTACATCATCTTAATCAACTAGCATAAGAGATCTGCTTAGTCTCAAGTCATAGGCAAGACGGTATTGCACTCTAAGGCAGTGAAGGTTTCTGAAAAATAAAATAGCTTCCAGTTCACTCGATTGCGGAGTCGGCCAATGAGAGACATGATTTCAAAAGAGACCATTTATTTGAAAATAGTTCTTATTCGATTAAATGCATGTTTGGACACTTGCTTACATTTATGGTCGATTTTGTGGTTGAACGAGTCTATGTATTCGAGCCGCGTTTTTTCGCAGAAAACAATCATGCAAGGCCTCGACGTATCGATAGCGGATTCCAAGAACGAGCAATGTTACTGGTGTTGCTTACTTTGCGCTATTCAACAATTCTATCGTTTGGGCTATAATTATGGCAACACTGGGGAACAGTAAGGGATATTTTATGGATGATAAAGTTGTCAGTGGAGTCCACATTGATCAAAGATTCAAACACTTCTGAGGGTGTGCTGAGTAGTCTAGTTAGCTTGCACGGATACTTCTCCTGCTCATCTGCCAAGATTATTGACAAGACCATTGGCATTATCGCCTTTTTTAAATACTTTGAAATTTCCGGCAAATACATAATGTAAAATCCGATTGCTTGTGTGTATTTTCATGTACGCAGTTCTCGCCGCATAGTCAGTGGATAGTTTAATCGAGTCATTTGAACAGTTTTTAGTTAATTAGAGGCCCGCCGTATAACAATGCCCAGATTTTGGTTTTCGTAAACCGGTAATTACTGTGAGAGCTCACGTTCCTTAACAGAACCGTATGCTAGCTAGCTTACTGAAGTAACATAGCGGACGATTTCTTTTTGTTTAACATAATTTTTCATTTTTATAAAACCCTACGGGTTTGGGACAGTACGTCTTTACTCTGTGAAACAGAATTTGGTAGCAGTTTGGATTCTAAATAGATACAACTGGTACGGGGAGCATTGTCAACTTAGCTTTTGGCTTATTAGGCAAAACCTGGTCTATGTAGTCAAAAATCGCTGCAAAATTTACTTCAATACAGCATTCTAAAGTTTATGTCAGTATTTTTCTAGGAACAATTGCTTTACTGTTTTTGTTGGACAAACCAGGATAGAGAGCACGACGATGTGCATGTTGGCGTATCTTGCAGACATGTGTGAACTCACCCTAAGACACGGGTTGATAGACAGTGCACTGTCTCAAATAATCGTAGGCTTTCCCACAGATGAACAGAGCTAAAGACGACTTATAAGCCAAGAGTGGCCATTCCGTTCTCCTTTGTCTTTTGCGATAATAACATATTGTAAAGTCGTGTGCACACGGCAGAAGTAAATACTTACAAAACATTTAAACTTCTAACGATTCTATGCGCCTAAGGAAGAAATGACATTTACGTTAATAAGTTCGAAGTTAGCCAAATTGTAAGTTACTATTGCGAAGCGTTTAAATGGCCTGAATAGACTGTTATGATTGCTGTGGCTTGTACGACGACAGTTGTCTAGGTTACTGAATATTCAAAAGGAATGTTTTAAGGTCGAGATTCCATAGGAGATTAAAGCGACTCAACTAATTTGTCTAACAAAGCACGCCTGCTAGACTTATGTATCCAAAGACAACATAATGACCGACATTGTTTGTGCAGTCCAAAAATTATCGAGCCGCTAGACAGGACGAGATCGCCGTCAATTTCTAAATGTTGGATATGCCGGGACATAGAATGCTGAACGATGTTCTGAAATGTGTGTCGGTTTGAAAATATTACTTGAAAAAGTCTGTGAAATTAATAAACGTACTGCATAATTCCAAAATATTCTAGGCGAGGTAGAATAACGGCATTCTGAAGAACACTTTATAGATAAATAACAGGATATTTTCATAGGAACAAGACAAATAAAGTATCGGCAGTCAGAACGTTGAGGCAGCGGTAAAAATGAGAATCCAGATACATGCTAGTACAAGGCAGGACCTGTTAATTGCACAATTAGCCTCAACGTTTTCGTTTTCTATGCCTCAGTACATTTTGCCAACTTTATAATGTCAAAACTTTGGTCCCGGTTAGCTACTCGGCAGGAGTGCAAACCGGCTGCAAAATATAAAAAATGGCCACATGGCAGACAACCGTTTTGCCACTGTTCACGAGTAGCAAAGAAAAACTGTCCGCGCGAGTCCACTGCATCAAATTCCACTCCAAAATTAATCATAATAGTGAACACGCCCTGATGACGGATTCGTGTGTTATACTGAAAGGTCTACGTAACCAAGTTTGACGCTTCTCCACGACTCAGACATCAGTCAAAACTTGTCCCGGCCCTCTTATCAAATGCGCTCAAATAATGCCAAAGTAGGCATTGCATCAGACGGTTGTTAGCGCTTGCAGCGTGGGCTGTCTTCAGGACAGGCAGATGGATGCAGGAGTCGGTCTTTGTTGCATTATATGACTCCCATAGATGTAGTTAAAAAAGATTGTTGTTAAGTGCATCATTTGGCGTAAATAAGAGATGCAACTCAGCACTAGAATCTACATCCTTTTAACCTAACTCAGTGGTGCCTAGACCACTTAAAGCATTTCCCGTACCATTTCGGCGGTATCTTTCTAGCTGAAAGAGAATGTAGCATATAAGTGAGTGTAGTTTTAAGCCCGCATTATGTACTTGAATTATATTCACGTCAAGGCATTCGAATTAATACGAAATTTTTATTTGTTAAGCCTACACATATGAAAAACAGACATTTCCAAATCGGACTATCATGAACGTCAAAAAGCCAAATTACAGAATGTGCTCTGATAACTTTTAAAAGAAAATTGCAAAACAAAATAGAATACCTAATTACATAGAACCTTTAAAACAAATTAATTTTTATTTATTTAATAAATATGAAACCACGTTTTATGCTACAGTATCGGTTTTTGCCAGTTCACTTCAAATGTATGCCCACAGTGAAGATAAAGTACGTGACCTAACTCATAAAATCTGATAACGGAAACCGATGAGAAAATTTTTCGACGACGTAAACGTTGAGCATTTGGTTTCCTCATCTACGGCCTTCAAGAAAATGTCCTTTTCTTGTGCAGAAATTGGGTTGACGTAGTTATATCCAGGAAAATATCATCAAATGTTTGCAAAAATGGACGTTGAAATATATTCGTGCAATTCCCTATGCTAATGCATGACCTAGAATCCGGATACGAATGTTAGCGGCTTTTTCATTAAAAGGATAGCAGTTTAACAGCGCGAGATTTAAAAAAACAGATTTAGGCGAACTTGAAAATTTTTTTTACTACAGATGTTACCATGGTGATAAATCTGCTAACACAAACGGTATGTTAAGAAAACCAGAGATTTTATCAATTCATTAATGACAAATCAGCAGATCTGCGCGATTTGAGGCCCTAAAGTGCAATAATAACGCAGAAAGGGATTCCTTCGTTTAAATGGGCTAAAATTGTTTTGCCGTTTGAAAAATTCTACCAAACGTTACAAAGATGACTACCACGAAATGATCATTACCAGCTTTAAACATATGAAACATTAACTGTCGTTTAGGGTAGCTTCTGCGCATATGTTATTCAGAAATCGAACGAGCAAAGCATTTATAGTTTCAGCAAAATATCCATATATATATATATACACATCGGCGCTATGGCGTGCATTCACAATTGGAGAACGGGGTCTAAAAGCGAGTGAAACTGGGTTGAAATGTCCTCAATGTATAGAGGAAGGCATTTTCTTACGTTTATCGTACAAAGAGTTTAGTATTCTTACGAACGCGAAAGAAACGGCCAAAAAAGTCTCAGACTTTTACTCGGCCTCACCGTGTAAAAATGCAAAGTAGACAGACATTCATCTATGAAGTGCAGTAATAAAGCCCATCTTAAAGAGCTAACTTATAACGGAAAGTTTTCTTATTGTTCGAAGGCATATTCCTTGTTGACTTTCGTTGTGGACAGACATTTTTATCGAAAATGAAGTGTGATATTTGAATGAGTCGTCACATTTTACCTAAACGACCATCTACGTGAAAAGGAGTTACCAAACAGTCAATAATTAGGTAAATGCCTTCAAGAATAATTTTCTTTTATAGTTCTTAACAGACGGGTTATTCAGAATCTGTCTTTATGGGCGATCAAAACTCATGAAGTATTCAGCAATATTTTAAGGCCGCTGTGAAACTCAACGTCATCCAAAACGAGGGAAAATTGTCAATTAATTTAACGGAAAAAAGGTTCTCTCTAGAAACAAAAACAAATTGTAAGTTTACATTCACGCCTGTCAGTGATATTCGAATTTATTAGGCATCGACCGGCCTTATGGCATGTCACCTTATAAGAACTTTTGTTCATACAAAGTCCTCATCGGTGAAATCAAGCAAATGCCAGCTTCTCGTGTTGAACACCATCTCATTTACTTCAAACGAGTCAAAAATAACACAACTCACTGAAAAACTGTTTTGAAATCTACACTTAAAATGTAGGCAGTTGACAAACCGTCATATGTGAAATCACACTACTCAATAAACGATATTTAGATATAAACGTCACTACAACACTGTCATTAGACGTTCTTTTAGATCTACTTTAATATTTAATATGGTTTGGTATGAGATTACTTTCTATACTAAATTAGAACAATTTCTGAGCTTTCCAAGATATTGCGCTTTTCAAAATAACTTGCAATTTCTAAACAACGCAACACTACCTTTAATATTTCTTTTATGTTTTTAGTTCTTTTTAACTTGTACGTAATTACAATTGGCATTTGACTATTGAAATGGTGTGGGTTTGCGATTGATAGGCAATCATTCGTAAATTTCGACGGACTTCATTTGCTAGGTCGCTAACTGTAGAATTTGCCAAGGACTACACTCCATACCATGTAAATATTATCTGTGTCCGTTTTTGGTTTTTATTTATTATAATCATTGTCGGCATTATGGACAGTAAGCGGCTCGTGTTTTCTCTAGATACTTCATAAACCACGAATGCATCTATTGCAGTACTACAGCAGGTAAAGAAAGGTTGCCCTTAACGTTCCACACATGTTTGAATGTGACTTTTCATCATTCTGATGGACAATCGGATGAGAAGAACGCTAACGTCTGCAACCTGCTCGCTTAAAAGTAAGGCTGCACAAATCTACACGGAAAATCGGACGACGTCGACAGGACGAACCACCTCTGAAACTGTTACTTTGCGCAAAAACGACTGCGTGAGATGCCACACGTCTGAATAACACGCAAAACTAAGGATATCTAACTCCGACGAGTAACCAACAGCAAGAACTTCTTTATCCATCAATTCAGGCCGCGTCTTTTGAATTCGGTTTGAAAATTTCGATCTCCGAGGGATTTAACTTTTCCGAGTCTCCTGAGTCCTGGACACCCTGACGGCCTCTCAGAATTAACAAGTCGATTCTTCACAGCAATATCTGGATCCACACCGAATTTCAACGGGAGTTTCGTCCGGAAAACCTGTCACCTTCCGACCACATCTGACAGTCGCACCGCCATATTCCCGAAATACAATAACGGCTGAGTCGTTTTCTACTTACTTCATACCGTTGATCTCGCTTTTAATCGTTTCCATACCGTTAAAAACGTTTTAAGTTTATTGGCTTAATAATGGCAGTCGATTCAGGGTCCTCCAGATATTGGGCAAAAAAACCGCTTCGGGACGGATTCGAACCCGGGCACAATAGTGATGCTGACATTGTCGCTACCTCTACGCCACTTACGCGCGGCAGACGGCTTGACAAAAATAATGAAATAACAGAAAAACGCTGTGCAAATGACTATTGCGATAAGTCTTCAGCTGTGAAATCACCTCCCGCCAAACGCGCAAGGAGTCTAATAACTTTATTGGATGTTAAATGCGAGGACGAAACCTGCACGTCATGTTTTAGACTCCTTCAGAAAATCTTGGAGATGGAGAAGGATATAAGGAATTTAAGATTTGAGGTGGAGAAGCTGATGAGACTGCCTCACTATTCACCCGAAAGGAGAAAGGTGGCGATGTGGGAAGTTCAGAAGATGACCGAAAAAACGGCCAATACGACTTCAATAACTGTATTAGCCCCTGAAAAAAAAGACAGCCCGTCTACGGACCCCATTGCAACCGAGACCATATCTCATGTGCGAGCGCAAAATAACCGAAGGGCATCTCAAAAAACCAGGAGACGTCTCAAAGCATCCCAAAAAGACCAAGTATGTCAGAGCGCCAGCAGGGGAGAGCAGAGTCCCCACAGAAGACAAGAAGATGCCTCACTGACGCAAGAGGTACCTCATGACCAGGAAGCCTCGATAAACGAGGAACCCTGCGGTAGCCATACCACGACAACTGTCGCTGAAGGGGACATCGATGACAACAAAAGCTTTCGGGATGCCAACTGTGCGTATAAAAATAAACGCCAGCGCCCTATTGATCGCAATAAATGCATCATCGTAAAGGGTATGCCTGAGTCTTCTTCAGACATCCCAAAGAACAGAATAAGCCACGATATAGAATTATTCCAGCAATACCTCAAATCCCTATTACAAGAGAACGAGAACATCACCGTATTGAAAGCTTTCAGAATAGGACCCATTAAGGATTTGGAGGGCGAGTCGGGCCATCACAGACCATTAAAAATTATTCTCGAAAGTGAGGAACAAGCACTATTACTGTTGAATAGGAAACCAGCACTGCGAAATGCCCACCCAACAATTTTTTTTCAACGGGATTTCTCACCGGCCGAACGGGAGAAATGGAGGGAACTCAAGGCCGAACTCCTCAGAAGATACAATGCCGGCGAGAAAAACCTAAGAATAATGAATGGCAAAATCGTAAATGTTCGGAGCTCATTCCTCTGGAAACAACCGATAACACTGAGCATAATGAACAACCAGATCATAAGGAAAGAACGCCCCTATCTGACAAACCGATCAGAGAAAACGACGGACAACACACTAACATCCAGTCCAATCAAACAGCAGTAGACTCGGAAGCGAACGATAGACCCGAAAACTCGCGCGAAGTATCCAGCAACTTCGGCCCAAGAATCGTTCGGGAATCTACCCGGTCTAAGCTCCGCTTTCTTTATGCAAATGCTCAGAGTTTGTTTCATAAGCTAGATGAGCTGAAAGTATGGATAACAGATACGCAGCCGGATGTCATTTCTATCACAGAGACTTGGTTCCAGACCGAAGTCTTGGATGCCGAAATAACACTTGAGGGATACCAACTTTTTCGCCGGGACAGACTGCATAGAAAAGGAGGAGGAATAGCGGTCTACGTCAAGAGAGCAATCATCGCGTCGGAACACAAAACCGATTGCTCCGGCGACTTTGAAGCAATATGGTTAAAATTGAGGATGCGTGGCGCACCTAATTTGAATTTCCTGACCGTATACAGGCCGCCCAATCAAACTGATGAGGTTGACGAGGAGATGTTTGGGCTAATTAAAGAGGTCTCACAAAACCAAGAGGTACTGATAACCGGAGACTTCAACGCACCCATGGTCGACTGGAACAATTTATTAGTAAATGGTTCGCGAAATTCGTTTTATTCCAGGTTCTTAAAACTAACGGCTAATCTCTTTCTGGTACAAAACGTCACGTTCCCAACCAGGTTCAGAGCGGACCAAAGAGCAAATTGTCTGGACCTCGTCCTTACAAAAGACCCGATTAGCCCTGGCGAAATTAGGTCCATAACACCGCTCGGTAAGAGTGACCATGTCATGCTGTTTTGGGAATACCGCCTATGCAGCCAACAAGCGAATACGACTGAGCCTAGACTGAATTTCTGGCGAGGAGATTATGCCGCCATGAGAAGGGAATTATCGGCAGTGGACTGGGATGACTTTCTTTCCGGACATCCAGACGTTGATTGGAACGCTCTCAAAGGAGTTGTAACAGACATCATGCATCGAAACTGTCCGACAATGAGAGTCAAATGGAATAATCGTCCTGCCTGGATAACACGGGATATAAAGAAAGAAGTAAACAGGAAAAACAAACTATGGCGAAGGTATACAATAACAAAACAACCATCCCATTACGAGCAATTTCGTCAAAAGCGAAACGAGGTAAGGGGGGCTATCCGCAGGTCGCGGAAGGAGTATGAAATGCGAGTTATGGAACGGGCCGTCGATAAGCCAAAAGTGCTCTTCAGTTACATAAACAGTAGGTTAAAGAACAAGGAGACGGTCGCAGTGTTGAAAGGAGAAAACAATGAGGATATCATCGAAAATGACGCTAAGGCAGAAAATCTAAGCCGGTTTTTCGTATCGGCTTTCACCGATGAAACGGACTTTGACGAGGCTGGATCTCCTGCTGGGACAGCCGACGAAATAATAGAAAGCATCAACTTCACGGAAGAAGATGTGAGGAAGGAACTTCTAGCGCTTAAGGAGGGCAAGTCTCCGGGCCCAGACCAAATTCCGGCAAAAGTGCTGAAGGATTTGTCTTGCGAACTCGCCAAACCGCTTTGGCACATCTTTAGGTCCTCCTTTGACCGAGGCATCCTCCCCTCTGATTGGAAAGTGGCGAACATATACCCCATTCACAAGGGCGGATCCAGAACAAGTACAAACAATTATCGGCCGGTGAGCCTAACGTGCATTTGTTGCAAAGTCATGGAGAGAATAGTCAAAAAATCCATAATGAACTTCCTTGAAGAAAATAATTTCTTTGCTAGTTCTCAGCATGGCTTTCGGCGAAATCACTCCTGCCTAACTAATATGCTTCATTCAACGGAACAGTGGTCTCGCTCGTTAGACGCAGGAACAAAGGTCGATATCGTTTACATAGATTTCAAGAAAGCCTTTGATAGTGTTCCACACCACCGGTTACTCTACAAGGTC
>CACRXP010000171.1:674772-690008 GCA_902702965.1 Spirometra erinaceieuropaei | reverse complement strand
ATTATGTTAAATGTGTATATTACTGACAATATTTCAGTACCATGTCTATTTATAGTGAGATATTGCATGTACCGTTTACAATAGGGTTTTCAAAGGCATTGCCTATTACTCTTAAAATATACTGACCTATACTGACCTAACTACAAGGTAATTGCCCTGTGGACTTAGCAAAAGCCTTCAGCATGATGAATAGAGAAGAACTGTGAAAGTTAGTGTAGAAATTCGGCTGTCTTGAACGATCCACGCATCTGATGTGTCGACTTGGAACGGTAAACCTATGCAATTGTATTTTACCCTGAAACCCATAACACAACTTAACAAGTAGGACTCTGCTTTGAACGAAGTCCATTTAACGGTAGGCTCTTTTTCTTGGTACGTTGTGTAGAATTTACACTGAAGTAAAATGAAAAGGATATTGGGATTTCCCAAAATATAGCATTAAGTCTCCAAAAAATTAAATATTAATGAGTTTATCATTGCTAATGCACTAGCTTGAATTCGGGTCGTCCGTAATTACCATGATAATAAGCATTTAGGTAGAGATAACGGCCATATCGTCGACTGAAACGGTCGATCCCAGTAGTAACAATTTTGAGATAAACGTATGCGGATGACGTCGTTGCAGATTCCGAAACCTCATTTTATTCTCCAGCGTAATAGCATGTTCTGACATTTTAAAAATTACTATGTAACAGAGGCATCGGGGTGCATCAGGCAGTCTATAAGGCTCCTTCTTCAGATGAGGCACTGTTCACATATTTCAGATGCACCTAGACTGTCTGCTGTTGTAAATGTGATGCCGTGATTTGAATTTTGGATAATTCGTCAGAGGATGTTACGACATGATTACCTTTCGTAATGCAATCAATTCAGTGGCCCCTTAATTGATATCTGAATGCAATTGTGATATAGTTGTATCTAATCAGAAGGTTTAAATGATGAAAATGGAGTAAAGTGAATACTAAAGCAACAACAGTTACATTTCCATCACCATGAGAAGACGTTTTTTCTACGGATGTCTAGTATTGATCTGCATTCCGTTTCAGAAGTGGCCCAGCAAAATAGGAATTATCCCTAAATCGGGAATTGCGGACTCACTTAAATTCAAATTAGAAGCTGTGCACTCGGCTGTTGATGCATGCCTCACTTCTAGCGAGTTGTCTAAGCATGCGCTGTTGCATTTTGCCGGCATTATATTCAACGCTGTCTATAGTAGCTATGTTGTCCGGCAAGGACAACCTACACTTTCAGAAAACACACTGTGGAGACTGCATGTTCGAGTGATTTCCGTAAGAACAATCGGTGAGCGCCCAAACCATTGAATATTCCCGATCGAAACCGACAGGACAACCTGCCCGTGGCCCAATGGTTAGATGCGTTGGACTTCTTACTAACTGGTCGCGATTTTGAGCCTCGTGTGCTCCACACTTCGGGGTTGGGTATGACTGGCTGAAGACAGCTTATGAACCAGAAATGGCCATTCCAGTCTATCTTGTCTTTGACGGTAATACTTTACTGCCTATATCATGCGCCGCTGTGCGGCGGCTGGTTGACCTCGAGCAAAATACCGCAAGTCACAACGGAACGACTGAGTTCTGTAAGAACGATCGGTGGGCGTACCCTACCACATATATAGATATATATAAGGGCATTCTAATATTTCAAGTTTTATAATAAGGACAATAAACCCGGTCGTTCTGCGTGCCTTGGAGACTATCGGGGCGCACTGCTCGGAAAGATTAAGTCCATTGGAATATGACACACTCAGATTCCTAAAAGCTTCAGGCACATTTCACATAATGCCCGGTCTGAACTGCTGCCTCTTACCGTTGACTAACAACAAAGCTATAAGTCCATCCATTTAAACTGCTTCTGACTGGGGCCAGGCTGAACATAAGAATGTACTTCTTTTCCAACAGAGTAGTAGAGGCCTGGTATGTTCTGCCTGCAGATATCGCCATGTCCACATCCGCTGAGGCAAGTAGGACCAATATACAAACAAACATTGTAATGTCATCTGACCGATATGGCTTAAGCGTGTCGTTCTAACAGTTTGTATTTGTTCTAATATTAATGCCTGCACGTCAGTAACATTTGTTGTAATTTGATTATTAACCAAAGTGCATTGAATTCGAATGCTGTAATTCAATTCATCTTCCCGAGAATCTACGATTGTACAATTTTCTAAAACGAAATTTGACATAGTCTGACAGTTTTGCAGCACCCTGAGTAATGTCAATGTTTTTAACACGTGAAACGGTTTGTCTATCTAGCAGATGTCGAAAAATATGCAGCTTTATGATGTTTTTATCTCCAAATTTTAGATATTATTCGCTTATTGTGAAAACAGGGAGCACAGAGGCCCAATACCTCCATTTTCCTTAAATAAACTGAACCGAACGAAAAGTATCAAGCGAAATGCATATTCTACTGACAAGATATAATTGGCGTGTTTAGTTGGCTCCGAATATGTGGGCTGTGGTATGCCCGATGTTTTTCCACCGGCGTCTTTCGTGAACGCCACCGCGTTACTTGCATCTCCAGATACGTCAATTTCCCGTGTATTTCCTCACCAAAAGCTCCAATCTTCCATATACACAGGCAGGAATCGCCTTATCAGCGTTATCGGTTGGCATATTTTCCTGATAGCTATTTAGTAAATGAGCGTTTTTTTAGCTGCATTTTACTTCATTAACGTAAACGGGGATTTTCTTCGTATTTGTTAATATTTTCTGGATTATTTCCGACGCAAATGCTACGCGTTCTCTCCCCAAGAGCTTGCGACACCTATTTTGCGGTCTTCTGAATCCCGGGGAGCGTTCACACTGTTGGCTTCGGCAAAGTTTCTTCCACAGTCTAGTTTACTTCTCGTTATTTCTTTAAATTCCCGAAGATACTCACCTTGGTTGAAAGAGGTGTGGTCTCCTTTTGAAAGGGAAAACTTATCTACCAAGCACCCAATCAAGAGCTTAAGGAAAATTCAGGCAAAGGTTTCGTTAGGCTTTCAGCCTATAGCCTTCAGCAGCCATGCCATTTTGAATAATTCCCTTTCCATGCATTGCTCTTATTCACTGTTCCAGTTAAGGGTACAAAATGACTGTACTTTCATGCAAGAACGCAGTGGTAAATTCAGCCCAGATGAGTGTTGGGATTCAATCAAATGATACATCGGCCATCCCTAATAATGGTGCGATCCAAAGTGCTTAACTGTTGCCGACATCTGAAGAGCGTGTCCATTGTAAGTTGCCGAGAAGGTAATTTATTAGTGACCACCTGATGTAGTGTCTGTTTGAATGAGTTTCCCAATCGCGTGCAGTGCATCGACTTCCAAACTATTTCTGGAGAGTTAAAGCCTCCAAGTAGTATTACGTGTTCGATACAGCACATCTGATCTGCCTTTGCGCTGTCCTGGGAGTCCAAATACGTGGACTATACGATGGAATAAATGTATAGTGACGCTTATCGAGCAGTCAGTCTTCTCAAAACACAGGAACTGACCTACAAATTCATTCCTTTAGGCTGCCTTTTAGTTAAGTCTGTCTTGGGTTTCCGTTTAACCATTATTGACGCGCGTGTTTACAGTTCGTTGTTAATTAAAATAATTCTGGATAGTGGTTGTTTCACACACGAACGGACTGTGGTGTTTAGTAGAACACGTGAGATCTGATTATGGGAGTCAGACCCATTAATTGCTAATCGAGATCGTGATGCTGCATAATTTTATTTCTGGGCTACAAGCAGGAGGCAGTAATGGGGGAGGCGCCAACCAGTGGAGATGCCGACTGTATAACTTGGAGCCTCTCCCATACGAAGCGAGCGCTCTACTCTAAAGCTGCATATGGCGGTTCGTTTTCTTTGGTACTTTCAGCCAGCGTTCTTTTTTACCAAGACCCAGCCGTGGATTACTTAATACCGTCCCGCAGGAACATCGTGATTTTTGCAAGCCTTTGTCCATTTTAATCCATGCGAAAAAACTGAAAGCCGTCCAGCGGAGTGTCCGTGTCTGTTATTTGCTCATTTAACTCATTTTCAGTTAGGCTCACTCGAAAATTGCCAAGGCTGCATGTGAAACTTGACTCTGTGTGCGAAGAACAGGTTGATTTCCACAGGTCCATCCATCGGCTGACGTGGGTGAGGCCAACAGGCATCATCAGTGAAACGAAAACACGACGATACAGAAAAGCCCTTTAAAAGGTAGCAAGGGATTGAGTTACTGAACGACTGCTTATGCAGGTATTTCACTTTTAACGGCCAAGCTTATGAGCAAATCCAGAGGACCCCGATGGGATTCCCGATCTCCAGCTACCTGACTGAGGCGGTACTGCAGGAACTTGAAACTCGTGTATTTCGCTCCTATAAGCCGAAATTCTGGGTGCACTATGTGGGCGATACACTTGTCATCCTACACGAAGATGAAAAGAAGTCCTTTGGGGAAGAACTAAACTCCATCTTTCCACAAATCCAGTTTACAATGGTAGAAGAAAACGACAGAACGCTCTCTTTCCTCGATGTGAGGGCAACACGGCAGGAAGTTGGAATCCTCCAGACCGGCGTTTTCCGAGAAGCTACAAACAGAGAAAATACTCCACTTCAACAGCAACCAGCCCCTCTCGCACAAACGTAGTTGCGTCAGGACACTTTTTGGCCGCATCACCACGCACCGCAGCACAGAAGCCGAGAAGCCACACCAGCGTGGGGCTCTGAGGCATCTCCTCCTTGAAAATGGATACCCAGGTAGCTTTGTAGACAAATGTTTGTTCCAAAGGCACACAAAGACTGACGGTGAGCCGAACCAAAAAGCTGAGGTACTCCTTGTTTTGCCGTACAGGAGGAAGGTCTCTGAGGCCACTGCGCGTATGATAAGACCACTTGATTTTGACGCTGGACACCGTCGGGAAGCCACTATCTGCCGATTTTTCATCTAGCCTAAGGGTAGGCTGCCCCCTGAGGACATAGTAGGTGTCATTTATCGCGTCAACTGCATAGACTGTCAGACCAACTACTGCGGCATGATAAACAAATATGGTTGGAAGAGAATATGCGTATTCAAGGTTCTTGTTTAACAGAAGACGAAAGCACGATAACTGGGACGGTAGATTTATTGGCCTTAGCTTTCGAACTCGAACTAGAGTTCATCATCAGAGACTACCAGCTTGCAGCAACTTGTGAACATTTATATCATGCCATTGTCTTCTTTTAAACAAGAACCTGGGATGCGCATATTCTACTCCATTCGTGAGAATCAAAAGTGTCCACATGCAAGCATCTGCGTTTAGACATCAGATTGAATAATGTTCTGGCTGTCGGGAAGGACTAACTGGAATTAAAAAAGACGTTGGCACTTGTTTCGTGCGCTCCTCTCACCATCCTCTCAGAAAAATGAGATGAGAAGTATGAAGCTCCTCAAAGCTGAAATTTAAACTTTCGGCATTAACATAAGCATGCAAGAAATTGTCCATTGTATTTCTCGATGACGCCAAATACTACGACCGCGGGTGATTGCGTAAATCAAGCTAATGGAAATCGGAACACTGCGTGAGTGCACAAGGTCAATAGACGCGTCCAAAAGTTAACTGTAGGGGACCCGTTCGAAAAGAAATATACGTGTAGACCCTCTCCATAGGTTTATGATGAGACAGTTCCCATTGATGATTACAAAAATGTACGTCTTAACTGCGCTTGTAGTTTGCTAAAGTATCGGAGGAAAGATTTATATGATGGACGAACCGCATATGAACAGTGAATTTGGACGTGCCGTTTATATGATACTTGAAGACTAGCAGTCAGTCAGATGCACCTGGTTTGATCAGCAAATGGTCTGTCAAGGAAAAACCGGTAGACGATCATGCGTGGATGGGTTCCTGGCTGTCCGCGCCTCCTTGCTCTACGTCAATTTGTCACACTGTCCTCCTGTCCGCCGCACAGCCCCTGCCGATCCGCTGTTGGGACGCGCATGGCTTGTCGCTAGTCCTGTGGGCATCAGAAGCCAATCAACGCGACCTCTTCTCTGATTGGCTGTTAGACACTAAGGAAGCGCGGAAGGCTCGAAAACAAATATGCTTAGATAAGAATATGTGCATCCAAGGTTCTGGTTTAAGAGAAGGCGAAGGCACGAACACTGGGACGGTAGATCGGTTGGCCTTAGCCTTTGTTGCTGCATGCAAGCAGTCTCTGATGATGAAATCCTTTTCGATTTCGAAAGCTAAGACCAGTGAATCGTGATCGTGCCTTCGTCTTCTTTTAAACTGTTATCTCTTACTCTCATACTTTGTCGCCCAATCTATTAGAAATACTATTTTTGGAAATAAATATTTCGATAAGCGAATCGGTTACTGCTTTTTAATTTTCTACGCCGATACACAGACTGAGAGTCCGTTTCATTTGCTTTGGTCCGACCCCGTTGCTAGCGAAATAATGACAAATTCCTTTATGTACAATGGTTGTTGAGTATTCTACGTAGTTCACGAGGATAACGATGGACGAGGAAATCCAGGAATATAAGATGTTTACCTGTCTTCTTTCTGACAAGATGTGGAGCATTTTAGGTGACATTTGAGACGACATCAGCTGATGTATTCGCATTGCTGAGCCATAATTTCGGACTGCGTGAATAAAGGCAGCATCTGATGAACGAAATCATACGTGCGCCTTTTGTTGCTGAATAGGAAGAAGACAGCCTCGACGCTCACAAATGCCCAGACCTAAATTCAAAATAATGTCCTCAGAAAAACTTACGGAGAAGTAATCCGCAATTCCCAACAGCAACGGCATGCGGAAACACGATGCCTGCGGCATCTTTGGCTTAAAAAATGGCATGCTATCATAAACAGGTCGAATATGTCATCGTTTTTCCTGATGGCAAACGATATTCCAGCATGAATTGCCAGGTTACCAGACAAGTGAACACAACCAGAACCTCACTTTAAAAATCGGTCTTCTTAACTTATGTGCCGTGGTGCAAGAGGCACTCGGATATGTTTTATTAGAGTGCACAAATTAGTTCTACGAAGAAACGAATGAGGGGAAATAGGAGTTAACCTGGAGATCACAATTTATTATTCGCTTCTACCGTCACGCAGTAGTCAATTTAAGTAGTCTTATTGCTTTGCGAAAAAGGGACATTTTTTTCTTTATTTGCAATAAATGCTGCTTATGCCTTTTAGCGATGAGCTGGTATATGAAGCATTTCACTAGTCATACAAGGAAATCTAGAAATAGAAGTTGTTCACAGGCTTTCGTTCTCAAAGTTAATTCATATATCTTAAATAGAGTGCTTGAGATGATGTGGAGTATGTTAGGCAACACTTCTGACGAGATCAGCTGAATCATTCCAATTGCCGAGCCATGATTTTCGGCTGTGTGAATAGATGCAAAACCTGATGAATGAAACCGTAAGGCTGCATTCTTGTTGTCGAATTGGAAGAATGCCAGTGCAACGGACGCAAATGCCTTGATATAACTTCCAGCCAATCAACAGGCATCGTTGTAATGAACAGATAGAGTTCATATTATCTAACCAGAGGAAATTCAGGAATGTAGTAAAAGAAAAGAAGTGCATAGATAACGTAAAGGCAAACTGACTGACTACCTACAGTTGATGTGCTTACTCATGAAATGTCAACCAAAATTTCGAAATGCGTTCTCGTTTCGAAAAAATAAATTTAGTAGTGTTGTAAAACTTATCATGATGCAGTATAAATCTATAATGATCCAGTTACCTCAGGGTGTCGGCTTTCTAAAAATTTTATTTTCGGCTGCATGCAAGATCTAAACACTGCAAAAAATGACTACTTAATTGCCATGCAATTGTCTCATTGATTTTCGATGCCCTTGAAAATTCAGTTATATTCAATGGAAATCATGTATACAAATATTCATTCTTTTACTTATTCAGCAGGCAATCGCGTCTTCTTCCAATTTAATACTCAAAATAAGAGTATAATTCGGTTTGAAAAAAAGTTTCTAATTGTGAGATTTTTTAATACCGTTAAATGACTGTTCATGAAACGTCATGTATCTGCATTTACGAATGTGGCTTGTAAAGTTAACAATATTGCTCATATCCACTGCATAATTTTATGAACCTCATATGGTCTCCTCTTAACAGCGTAGAGAAATGCATGGTTTTCCGTACACGGGAAATATACAGCTTGTAGTTTTGAAACCCTAAATACAAGTGTAATAGCAGGTAGAGTTCAAAATTATTCGGGAATTAGAAAAGTTTCTTTATACCGAATTATTCTCTTCTATGGAGTATGAAATTAGAAAAAGACGTGATTTTCTACTGAATTAGTAAAAGAATGAATATTTTTATGAATGTTTTCCATGAAATATAATTGATATTTCGAGGACATCGAAAATCAATGAGCAAATCGCATACTAATTAAGTAGTTATTTTTGCAAAGTATAGATCTTGAATGCAGCCGAAAATAAGTCCTTTCGAAGGCCGACATCCTGAGGTAACTGAATCATTGTAGATTTATGCTGCATCATGATTAGTTTGACAACACTGCTTAATTTATCTTTTCGAAACGAGAACGCATTTCGAAATTTTGGTTGACATTCCATGAGTTAGCACATCTACTGTAATTAGATTTCACACAGGATGTCACCTCCTGTCAGTCAACATGCATATTCCTCGACTCTATGGTCCACCCAAGATCCATAAGTAATGCCTACTGTTGGTCCAGTTTCGCACATGCAAACTCTCCGTGTTATGCGGTAGCGAAGTGGTTTGTAGAGACCGGGCACAATCAGATAGCACCACGCAACTATTAAGATAACTTCCAATTCTTTGACTTGATTTAGGACCTCAACCTAAACGGCATGCCGATGTTCTCGCTAGACGGTGCGTCGCTATTTACAAATGTCCTTTTCGCCGAGACAGTTGAATACATTTGTGATTTTCTATCATCCAATCAGCAAGAAATTTGGGTGCTGACGAACACACGCAAGGAACTAAGATACAAAGTTAATGTACAGTTCCTGTTTGACAAGCAACATTATGGACAAATAGACGGCGTTACTACGGGCTCGAGTCATGGACAGCTGGTTGCCGACGTTTTAATGAGATAGCCGGAGAGATTTTAACTAAGCGAACAGATTGAAATGATCTAACATTTCAATTGCAACATTTACGATATCTAAGCGATTTCTACGGAAGAAAGAGACGGTACTGCCCTATTAAATGTTGCAACTCATGCATATTTTTCTATTAAAAATCATATTGGAGATAAAATCGGCCGGTTTGCTTAGTTTCTTCTATGTCTATATAAACAGGAAGACCGACGGGAGTGTCTGAAGTAGCATCTATCGGAGAAAACGTAGTCTGGACAAGGAGACACGATCGCCGGGACAAGAGCTTTATTAGCCTGACGTTTCGGATTCCTACTCGAATCCATCATCACAGACAAAAAACCAGGAATGGGTGGTTGTTGCACAAGGGGCTGCGCTTTTTATAGGATGCAGTAGCCATGCTACCGCATACCTATGAACATTCACGGTCCCCCCCTTCATCCGAGATCATCGCACATGGTGTGTTCATTGCTTGATGGTCGACATTCGAGTCGATAATTGCTGAAATTTCATCACGTGCGTTGGATGTTGGCGTGATGATTGCTCGACCATCTGACGCATCGACCCCGGTGTTGGGAAAATTGTTCACCTCTGCGCTCCCCGCATGGCTTGTTACGCCGCCTAGGCAAAGTTTTGGCACGGAGTATGGAGTCGGAAGATCGTTGCACTTGTTGATGGACTGGGGGCCAGTAAACCATGATTCCAGTAGCTCCCGACTCACTCGGTTGTCACCTCTTGCGAGAATTTCGGCCTCATCGAATTTAAATGTGTGACCGGATCTCGCCGAATGAACTGCAACTTGAGAGCTGGCGTCATTTCTGCGCACCGCTGCCGCGTGTTCGGCCATTCTCGTTCGGAGCTGTCTTCCGGTTTCTCCGACGTAGTTGCTTTGTCCGCAACTGCACCAGATCCGATAAACGACTCCAGACTTTTCTAGCCGTGGCAGTGAGTCTTTCGGTTTTATCACCAGACGCCTCCGGTCTGTGTGCCACGTCAATCCCAAGTGGTGTGAGAAGGCGGCCGACAGCTTCCGAAACGTTCTTGACATACGGAATTGCCCGCCAAGACTTGGCGTCCGTGCGGTTAGGCCTTTCGTCCCTTTTGCGTATGCACCGGTCGACGAAGTTGCGCGGGTAGCCATTGGCTTTGAAGACCCGCCGGAGGTATTGTAGTTCGGCAATTTTGACTTACGGCTCACTGCAGTGCGTTTCGACACGCCGATGGAGCGTCCTTACACAACTGCGTTTGTGGCTGATTGGGTGGTTACTGTTGAAGTTCAGTACTTGCATCGTATTTGTCGCTTTCCTGAACACTTTGGTTTTTAGTTCACCACAATCATTGCGATATACGAGGACATCCAGGAAGGCCAGCTGGTTGTTCTCTTCCTCCTCCATCGTAAATTGAATGTACGGGAAGACGGCGTTGAGATGTTCTTGAAATGTCAACACCCGATCCCATTCAATGACGACGAAGGTATCATCTACATACCGGGCCCAGAATTTCGGTCTGTGTTGTTGAAAGACCAGCGACTCTAACCGTTGCAGGACCACATCGGCGATAAATCCCGAAATCGGCGAATACATTGGTGTGCCTTTCACCTGTTCGTAGATTGTCCCGTCGAACGTGAAGTACGTCCTGAGACAGAGCTTCAGGAGCTGAAGGATTTGGGCGTGTCCAAGACGGTTCTCCGTTTCATCTTATTTGCTTTGTACTAGCAGCTTAATTGTCTCGATCGCCAGGTCCTGGGGAATAGAAGTAAAAGGGATGTAACATCAAAGCCATGCGTCGAGCGCAGAGGTGAACAATTTTCCCAACACCGGGGTCGATGCGTCAGATGGTCGAGCAATCATCACGCCAACATCCAACGCACGTGATGAAATTGCAGCAATTATCGACTCGAATGTCGACCATCAAGCAATGATCACACCAAGTGCGACGATCCCGAATGAAGGGGGGAGCCGTGAATGTTCATAGGTATGCGGTAGCATGGCTACTGCATCCTATAAATACCGCAGCCCCTTGTGCAGCAACCACCCGTTTCTGCTTTTTTTGTCTCTGATGACGGATTCGAGTAGGAATCCGAAACGTCAGGCTAATAAAGCTCTTGTCCCGGCGATCGTGTCTCCTTCTATTTGACTACATCCTGGGAATCGTCTCTTCGCTTCTATTAGTCTGGACAGAACACGAACCTCGTTACTTTCGCGTCCCTCCAACGAAAACGAAATAATCCCGGTGCTTGGCACAAAGAGCTGGAAAAATTTGTTCAGCTGATAAAATCGAGGAGGAGCTTAGAAAAATCCAGGACCTAGTTCGCGAAAACGGATCTCTTGACTGATTCATTGCAAAAAACATTCCCGAACGACCCGCAGAACCCAGTTTACTAACCTCCCAGAAGGAAACTTACTTTCTCAAGGTTCCTTTCCAAGGATACGCTGCGGGTGAACTATCTAGCAGACGCCTTGATAAAACTGTCTCGAGAGCCGTCTCAGCAGTAATATCTCAAATATCACTCTCTTTTAACCTAATTTTAATCAGAAAATGCAAGTATAGGCGGCCACCTCAGACCACCTCAATGTGCATCTACTCATTTAATTGCTCCTGCGGAACAAGTTATATTGGTCGTACGTGTCGGCGTCTTTCCAAAAGAATGCCTGAGTACCTTTCCTTGTGGCTGGCAAAAGGTGAAAGAAGGACAAAAGACAGCTCCATCCTTGCGCATGCAGTGGACTCACGGCATCGTGTGAACCCCGCTATAGCATGTTATTTGATTTATAAGGTCCCCTCTAGCTACTCCGAGCTACTGGACCAACACCTGTTAGCAACAGCCGATGCGGCCGCCATCAGGTTACGAAAACAGTCCCTATGCGCCCAGAAGAACCTTGTTCAAAATTATGCGCCTATCGTGGTCACAGGTTGACTAACAACATGCAGCTTACTGCACACTTCCAAACTTGCCCCACGGACGTTTTACAACGACTGGCGATGCGTCTCTTACGCATAACGGTTTGGATTTCGATCCTTCATCAACTTATTTCCTTAGGGATGTTAGTTCCTCGATCGAATCCAGCCGGCGTGATGTCAGTCGAATCATCGAATAGGATTTCTGTGTTAATTCGGATAGGACAACATATTGAAAGATATCATCGTTAGTTGCGACTCAACGTTTGACCTGCACACAGATGTTCAAAAATGGCAATACACACAAAAATATCCTTTATGCACATACTCACCAACAACATCTCAGAATTCCTTTGAGGTTCTTAGAAGTCAAGGAAAATTGACTGAAAACTAGCCCTAGAGTTTTGTGCATAAGTGACCTCTTGAAGAATATCTAAGTAAGTTGCCACCAAATAGAGCCGAATGACCCTTGTCGGAATCTGTTTTTCTTTCATCTGTTCTTTGATCTTACATTGAGCGTGTCGTAATATGCCGGGCGTAAACAGCGTATGCATCGTTGGTATAAAATTTAGCCGATGTGACTGACATTATATAATGCTATTTCTGCCGCCAGCGATAGATTAGGCTTACTGCTGTCAGCTACCTTCATCAAGTCAGGTCATTCGACCTTAACTGCAAATGTCTCTCACTTTTCAATATTTTGAAGACGAAACTCCTCAAATTTTCAGGCTTATTCGTCCGGCCGTGCTGTTGTTTATTACTTTCACCTCTGCCTGCTTAAATATAAATAAGCAAATGATCGGTAATTTTTTTTACGCTAGCAATGCATTTTATCTACTTGTGTTTTTGAATAATTAACAAAAAATATTCAAAACGTTTTTACGATTGCTGACTAATATGAATTCAACCAAAATAACATACTTAAAACAATTAATGAACAATTGTATTTCACTAGTAACATGTGTTTATTTCTCAGGTGAAATGGACACACGTTGCCCATATTCTGGAAGAGGCCTTTACCGAAAAGCTGAATATCTTCTGCATTCCGTGCGCTTGCTGCATCATGAGGCGTCCTTCGGAGGGATGCTTCTTACATCATTCATACTGAAAGTCAATAATCCACCGAAACTTAAGTACTGTTTGCAAATGCATATTCCCGCCATAAAGAACGTTGATCTGTTCAACTGCTCTTTCAGATTTCCCTCGACAACTGTCAAAATATCTCTGAAAGTAAGCAACACTAAAAGTTCTTCTTGGCCCATTCGACATGAATCATTTTGTGTACGCAATGTCTTTTTTAGAATGCAGCTAAGAATCCCAACCCGGGCGTTCTGCGTCACCTCAGCAAGGAATTCACATACAACTTGGCCAACATTCATGCGAACGCCTACATTACATTGCAAGGGACTATCGATGGCTTGTCTAGTGTTCGGGTGAGAGAGCTCAGGTTTCCCAGTCTGGATTTTTCAATTCTCAGACGCGTACAACTGGCCGAATATTTACAAATGCCAGCGTGGTCAGTATGGGCGATAACTGAAAGTGCCAACTTCACAAGCAAGGCGTTTGCTAATCTGAGACCTTTGGCCTGTGTATTTTAAAGGCATTTCCTTAGCAAATTCTAGTCTCCTTGTTGCTTTCATGATTATGGTGGTTGCATTTTTTAAAATGCACAAACGGAAAGCAAAAAATGACTTTGGGAAAGCAACGAAATATAAACTGTTCAAACTTGCGGTAACTAACAGGAGGCGAAAGAAAGACTGAGTCGAAAATGATCATTTAGTAACGAAGTCGTGTACATAGTATGGTCTTCATTATGAAGCTCAGTATATGGATGGGTAATAGACAATGCTTTCGAAGACGCTATCGAAGACGGTACGTAAATACTCGAAGGGTAGTAAACATGTAGCCAACGTGCAATCACTAGCAATATTGCTTTTGGAAGTGAGAAGCTATGAATGATCATTAAAAATTTGAAATAAAAATCGGTCGCATTTGTGGTAGGCTTTTGCAATGCGTTGGCTTGGTATGACAGAACTGTCTTGACTAATAAAGCGATATTGTCAACCAAATACAGATTCAGTCCTTGTCTAAATGTCTCCTAAGAGTGCACCATTATCATTTCATAGGAAAGTCCGTTCCCGATGTCGACATCTCGCTGTGAAGATGAGCATTTAAGGACATCCGGAGGAATCAGGTTTCTGGTTCCAACACATGTTTGTTGTGGTGGTCAAGGAAGTGCAGGACACAGTCCCGATTTTTCACAATCCAGTAAATCTCTATGAGTTCTCCTTGAATCTGCCTGTACAAAAGAGGAAATATTTTGAGCTCATTAAGTCTGCAGTTGTAAGCTGAAGTCGTGAGGCCTCTATAGTCTTGTTTTGCAGCCAGGAGCAATGTGCTTCGTGCCCTTTGACTCGGTCTGATTTATTCCGGGAAAACCGTGCTTAACTTTACTGAGAAGTGCTTTCGTCGAAAGCCATGTTGTGCATTAACAAAGAGGTCCTTTTCACTGAGCAATTTCTTAATAGATTTTTAGTCTTTTTTTCCACGACTTCCCAAAAGGTGCCAGTTATAAAGTTGCCAATCGAACTGACGTGAAAAGCAAGCTCAACCTATTATAAGCATTACGTAATGGCAGCTTTTGGTCGGATCAGAAGAATATAGCAGCCATCAAATACCGATTCCGGTGGTATTTCATTTCGCCTATTTAAACACTTGTGCACATTCAAAGATGTTCTGTGCGAAATATGCGCAGCTAAATCCACCCTAAAAATATTATATGAGTAAATTTTATCGCCATGGGTGTGTCGAATAAAATGGTTCTTTCGACAATGTCTCATCGCGCCCGTACATTTATATGAGAACGAGTTAGAAACTGAACATGTTTGTGATGGTTGCAAACGATTAAATTCCGTCCGATTATATAAAAGGAGTATGTGAAGAAAGTGAGGGACAGGGTAGGAGAGAAGGCAATCAGTGAAAGTGAGGTTAGGTTAAGCGGTATCACAATGGGGGAATGAAAGGGGTGGGGGCGCGGAAACCTGCAAACAGCTAACCAATCTATGTTCCGCAAATATTCTTATGTTACAATTGAAAAGTCAAGTCGGCGAACACGCGTTTTTGATAATTCTTCTTCAGGCCAATACAATTACAAGAATGGATGAAAAATGTACAAAATCAACAGTGTTTATAGATGCCTCAAGGGCTATTAAGTCACTAACACTCATCATCCCCACGCCGCCCGCATGAGAAGGTCGGCGGGT
>CACRXP010000171.1:648077-660750 GCA_902702965.1 Spirometra erinaceieuropaei | reverse complement strand
ACCAAAGTGTTCAGGAAAGCGACAAATACGATGCAAGTACTGAACTTCAACAGTAACCACCCAATCAGCCACAAACGCAGTTGTGTAAGGACGCTCTATCGGCGTGTCGAAACGCACTGCAGTGAGCCGTAAGGCAAAATTGCCGAACTACAATACGTCCGACGGGTCTTCAAAGCCAATGGCTACCCGCGCAACTTCGTCGACCGGTGCATACGCAAAAGGGACGAAAGGCCTAACCGCACGGACAACAAATCTTGGTGGGCACTTCCGTATGTCCAGAACGTTTCGGAAGCTGTCGGCCGCCTTCTCGCACCACTTAGGGTTGAAGTGGCACACAGACCGGAGGCAACCATTAGGCGTCTGGTCATGAAACCTAAAGACCCACTGCCTCGGCTAGAAACGTCTGGAGTCGTTTCTCGGATCTGGTGCAGTTGCGGACAAAGCAACTACGTCGGAGAAACCGGAAGACAGCTCCGAACGAGAATGGCCGAACACGCGGCAGCGGTGCGCAGAAATGACGCCAGCTCCTAAGCTGCGGCTCATTCGACGAGGTCCGGCCACACATTTAAATTCGATGAGGCCGAAATTCTTGCAAGAGGTGACAACCGAGTGAGCCAGGAGCTACTGGAATCATGGTTTACTGGCCCCAGTCCATCAACAAGTGCAACGAGCTTCCCATTCCATACTGCGTGCTAAAACTTCGCCTAGCCGGAGTAACAAGCCATGCGTGGAGGGCAGAGGTGAACACTTTTCCCAACACCGGGGTGTGTGCGTCAGATGGTCGAGCAATCATCACGCCAAAATCCAACGCACGTGATGAAATTGCAGCAATTATCGACTCGAATGTCGGCCATCAAGCAGTGATCACACCAAGTGCGACGATCCTGGATGAAGGTGGGAGCCGTGAATGTTCATAGGCATGCGGTAGCATGGCTACTGCATCCTATAAATACCGCAGCCCCTTGTGCAGCAACCACCCGTTTCTGTTTTTTTGTCTCTGATGATGGATTCCAGTAGGAATCCGAAACGTCAGGCTAATAAAGCTCTTGTCCCGGCGATCGTGTCTCCTTCTTCAATCCTACTTTATTGTTTAGAATGCTGGACCCGGGAAGTTGATTTTGGCAATGCAGTGCACGCAGTCTACGTTGTCTTTAAGAAAGCATTCGATCGTTTACCACATCAGTGTGAACTGTACAAATTAAATCGAACAGGCATTAGAGGTAATCTCCTGAGATGGATCCAAAGCCTCTGGATCGGTCGCTCTCAAATTATCCACGTCAGTGACAGGTGGTTGGCGGTCGTAGCGGCTAAAAGCGCTGTTCCTTAGGTCTCCGTTCTCGGCCCTCCCCTGTTTATTATATGCACCAATGACTGCACCACTGAACTGCATTTTCATATCGTCATGTTCTGTGTCGATGTCAAGCTTCGGAGTGTCATTTGAACTGTATTTGACGAAGGGTGCTTGCAGAAAACCTGAGCCGGCTCGAGAAATATTCGCTGGACTGGCTTTTGCCGTTTATTATGACTAATTGTAACATTCTGGGAGTCGGAAGGGCCCGAACTCGGAGCCGCAGGGTTTGCCACCTATACGGCGTACCACTGCAGGTGGTAGACGCCCAAAGTGGCTGGAGTATGTGGTTCACGGCTTTATTTAAACCGTCGCTTAACTGCTCCAAGTTAGCCAAGTCTGCGATGTCCGTCCTTTACCTTTTCAAGCGAGCTTTCTCTACCTTCGATTAGGACTGTTGCGCTAAAGTCTTTCGGATGTCTGTATGATCACAGTTAGAGTTCCCTATTCAAGCGTGGAAACTCTGGACCTTTAAAGACCTCAGCATCCTTGAGAAAGTTCAAAGGTGGGCAACAAAACTCGTTAGTGGCAGGGTTCACTACCCAACGAAACACGGTTATCCAATCTCGTCCTTTTTTCCTCTAAACTACATAGAGTTAAGAGGCGGTCTGATACAAATATTCCGCACACTGAGCGGCCAGGACTGCTGTCTCCTACCCGTTGACTTCTTCAAGTTAGCACCCACAACGAAGCTATGAGGTCATCCAATTAAACTACCTGTGACTGGGGCCAGGCTGGACACGCAAGAGTTCTTCTTTTCCGACACAGTGGTCGAGGCTCAGAATTCTCTGTCTGCAGATATCCTCATGTCCACGTCCGTCGAGCCTTTTAAGCGCAGGTTGCACCAGTATACAGCCAAACATCATAACATCACCTGGGCGATATCGTCTTAGCGTTTTGTTCTAACAGTTTACTATTGTTCTATTATTACTGCCCACATTTCAGTAACGTTTGTATCCTATTTTATTATTATCACAAGTCCATCAACTGTGAATCCTGGCATTCAATTTGTCTCCCCACAAACTGAGATTGCACCAATATTCTACGGCAAAGTTTGCATAGATTGACTACTGTACAACACATTTAGAAGTGTTAACGTTTTTAACACTTGTGACAATTCGTTTTTCTGACCGAAAACGAAAAAAATTTTGTATCTATTTGATGTTTTCATTTTCAAATTTTTGATAGAAGTAACTTCATCGTAACAAACCGGGAGTCCAAGAACTCAACACCTACGTTTCCCTCAAATAAACTGAGCTGAACTGAATTGTTTTCTGCAACATATAAATGCACGTCGTGTCCTAGCGATGGAGATATATTTGGAATTTTAGGGGCTATTATGGCGTAACAAAATAGACAGCTATTTGTTATGATGCCGAATTGAGGCCTGGTTTCTAAAACTAAAATCATTTACTTGGTTTTATCAAGTTCTTTGTGCTTTTTCTAATTTCGAGTTGTTTTCGCCTATCCAAATACAAAATGCCATAAGACTGGAAACAGTAAACTCTAGCAACCCTGGTCTATTTAATTTTAATTCAGATGAAGACTTGGCCGGTGATCAGCAGTATCCTATCAAAGAGTTCCTCGCTCAGAGTTTGTTGCTCTGAGTCCACAGATAAGAATGCGCAACCTGTCCCTGCGCATTGAACGTTGATATTTCCTCCTTCTGGATGACTGTCGCTTGACGGTTACTCCAGAAAGAAGGATGAGTATTTAATTCAACGTGACTGTGTGAGCCATTTTGCATATTACCGACATAAGATAACACTTTACTCATATTTCCTACGGTTGGTTTTAATGATTTTGTACGTTTCACTAGCGTATCCGCACTTAAAATCTAATTTTTTCTCTATCAGCAGAAAAACGTTTGTCTACTCCTTACGGTTTGACAGAAAAGTAGATTTGTGAACACGGCAGTTAGCATTTCTGATCCAACGAACTAGAATAACACAAAAACTTCATGCAGAATTGATTACTACTCTGTAGAGCAATTAGGTGGATTCATCGTTGCATCATTCAAAAAGGTGCTAGTATATGCCAAATTAAATATTCCGATGGATTTCTGGGAATAGCCGATATATTTCGTTGTGAAAACCAGGGAAGTACAAAGCAAAGTAGTCGTATAATTTGTTTTTCTCTCGAAATTATGGAACAGTGTCCTATGCCGTCGTTGTTGATTCATTTTATGCCGATGCAATAATTCATTCACTGATAAACGTTTACTAAACCCATTTTTCTTTGTCTAGCATAGAGGACCACAAACGGTCTGTGCTCACTCAAGATTTCTGTTGAACCAAGATCACTATTTCGTATCCAAATAAACCCACGTTTATGGCAATAGACAGAAAACACGATCAGTGTCTTATGCAAAAAATATGTGCCCAGACATAATCGAACGATAATATATTTTAGTTAACCAACCGATAGACTAGGCAGTATATGTTAACATGGCGCAGAAGAACGCAGCCATTGCTGCAAATGCTAAGTAGCATTTTGATATACCTTTTATTTCCTTTTAAAATTGGGCTTGAGTGAATATTTGAATTGCTTTAAGTCTGTGCAGCTCCATAAACTTCCTTGCGGTATTTTTCTCTCATGAATTTGCGGGCGTCTAGTCCAAAAATGCTTATCGCGGAAAAGATCAAATTATTTTAGCTTACTGAGAAAATATAGTATAGGGGCTCCTGAAATATCGGAAGGATTTTTATACTCGTTTGATCAGTATGGTAGACAAGAGCGGCAATTGACCGAATTTACTAAGGGCAATGAGATAACCACCGGACTAGACCATTCAATGTGAATATTGCGAACAAGAGGCATGTAAACGGATGGGAAACAAGCAATTCAGGGTTACTGGACAAAGACGTCAGGATTAGTAAGAGGCAGGGAAATCTACTCCTAACCTAGATCTTAACACAATCCTCAATCTAATATATGTGAACATCAAGAACCCAGAAAGACATATAATCTTAAAACAACATGCCTACCAGAGTCAGATACAATAGCAGGCTAACTCGTGAAATGTCAGCCGAAATTCCGGAATGCGTTTTCGTTTCGGAAAGATTAATTCCGTAGAGTTGCAAAACTAATCATTGACCAGCAGAATTCTATAATAATTCACTCAGCAAAGGATGTCGGCATTCGAACAAAATCCCTTCCGGCTGCGTGCAAAAACCATTCTCTGCAAAAAACGACTACTTATACAGCATGCATTTTCTCCTTGGTTTTCGATGCCCTTCAAAACGCAATTTGATTTCGCGGAAAACATGAATAAGAATATTCCTACTTTTGCTCATTCTGTAGGTAATTACATTTTTTTCATAGTTTTATGCTCGAAGAAGGGACATAATTCGGTTTTAAGTAAGTATATAATTGTGAGATTTTTTGATACCCTGAAAAGCCGTTAAAAACACGTCATGTTTCTGCATTTACCAATGGGACTTGTAAAGTTAATAATTTGGCTCAAATCCAGAGTTGAATTTTATGAACCCACATGGTGTCCCCTTAATACCGCAGAGAAATATATGACTTTCCTTACGCAGAAACTTTATGATGTGTAGTATGAAAACTCTGAACACAAGTGTAACAGCTGGCAGAGTTCAAAATTATTTGTGAATTGGAAATATTTTCGAAAACCGAATAATACCCCTCCATCGAGTACAAAATTGGAAGAAGACGTAATTTTCTACCGAATGAGCAAGATAATGAATACTTCTACCCGCTTCAATTCTCTGCAGTCAACAGCAAATTACATTATTGCATTAGGTTGCACTTTTTTAATTGATGCTGTCAAACATTACCCCTCGAAACTAATCTCCATAACTTTAAAAGCAATATGTGCAGCAGTCCTGTAAACATTTGAGCTTAATCCAGAAAAGCTAATAATCAGAAAGCAGTCAGATGATGCTTCTGGAGATTGCTTAGCGTGTTAATTTTTAAAGGGCCTTTTGGGTTTTATTTGTAATTATTGACATAATTTGAGACTGTTTTTGCCTGTTCCAACCTACATTTGTGCTTAAGATAAGCGTCAGATCTATCAGCATCAATGTATTTGGCAGGCAATGCACGCACGCGTTTGCCATTAAACCGTTATTACAAATAATGTGTGGTTCTGTTGGTTAATCGGATAACAATGAATCCCCCAAACGGTTTGCACACTAGAAAGAAGGCTCGGTTGAAAGCGTTTTTCTTTCAAATCAGCCAGTAGGGTAATGTGAACAGTAAGCTCAATTTAACTTCACCTGACATTGATACAGACAGTGGTTTTGAATAATTTTCGGGGCAATGAGGGAATTCATACATCAAGAAGCATGCTCGAATAAAGACCCAACCGACAAACCTAACACAGAATAAAAAGTGGGCGGGCATTTAAAGCTTGTATTTTGGTTCATCAAAATGCCGTCCGAGTTATGACACATTATTCATAGAATGAATAGCCACAACTTATGCACACCGTAACCTTCCAAAATTGGCTTTCTCATAGCTGATGTGCTTCAGGTGCCGTCTTCGTTTTTCACGGTAATTCGCCAGGATTTTCTTGAGACGTCCAGACCGACGTGCTTGTTAATCGGTTTAGCATAATTGCATGCACACCAACAACACTGTAACATGGACAGGAGCGGAACATAATAGTCACAACAATTGAAGTACATATTTGCAGTTTCAACGTAATAAAAAGGAGATGAGTGACCTAGCTGTGTACTCTTTTGCTACATAAAAATTACCTCGGATCGGTGCCCACTGAGCCTCTGTCAAGGAAAAGGAAACTGCAATCAATAGACCGACCTCTATACGCTCGACCCGTTGAATGCATGTGCTACGTTTGTGTGCACAATTTAGCCCTCCCAAGCCGCACGCATGACTGCATCGCCTTTCTATTATCCCCCAGCATTAGGCCAGTTCATAAAAGACAATATTCACAGACTTGAAGTTCAAAAGCCACTTTGTCGACTGTCACGTTAAATACAGAATTTGTGCACCACAATGCAAGGCCTCGTATTTTTAACATTTTTCCAGCAAAGCAGAGGCTTTTTAAAACGCCCCTCAATATTTGCAGCCAATAGTGAACTAGGTTATTTTATTAGGTTACACTTTTCTTATCAATCATGCCAAAACCCGCAGCTGCATCCACAAAAGCATTATTAAAATACAGACGCATAGACAGTTTATCTTAATCCAAACAGGTCAACAGGCGGGGCGGTGTGTCGCGACCTCCGTTTGTTTCACTACGTGTCTGGGGACTCCTGAACTAGCCAATTTTTAAAGGGATCTTTATGCTTCAATTGAAATTATTGACCTGGTTTGAGACTGCCAGGCCAATTGCGATTTAAAGTGGTGCCTAAAGTACGTGTTCAAATTTATCAGCCCTAAGGGACTAAGCATGCAATGCTTGCGCTGAAGAACAATCAGGCGCGCTTGCTATTATACCCTAATTATAAACGGATGTGGGGCTCTATTACGTAGCCCGAAAACGCCGGCATCCCCATTCGGTCTGATGAAAGCGCTTCCCAGTCAAGCCAGTCAACTGGGTAATGTAAGAAGGAGGTGCAAGTCCACTGCATTCTCCTTCTGCCACTTTAAACAAAAAATAAATAAATTTATTAAAGACCCATTACCTCATTTGTAGGACCTCAGTCAGATTGGGTCGATTACACCTGCAAACACTTGGTGGCATGGTATTTATGTGGTTTTGCAGTTACGACTGCATTTTTGTGTCATTTTCTTACCAGTTTGAGGGTCACTGAGGGATCTGAGATTGGAAAAACAGCCTAGTGATGGTGCTGAGTTTAGAAGGAACCGCTGTGCATATGTGTATATATTGTGACCTTCGCACCGGGAGCCGCTTAAGGAAACTGTTGATTCTGGGGTGTATTTTCCCAAGTGATATCAATGTATATATGTGATTTTGCCTCAATGGAAAAATGTAACATAGGCAATTTGGAGCCTGAAACACGAGTATTACCAGCGGTTGGCTTTTGCCTAATTTGAACAGAGTAATCCTACTTATTTCCTGACAGAATCGGTGTCTTTCGATGAGACTTCGAAGATATAGTCCACCTTCATAAAATCCTGAAAGGTGACATTTGCTAAGCATATTTTCCGTAAAAAACCGAAAAAGGGCACTTACGGAATAGGTATTTGATAACTGGCGTATTTTTCGAATTTGACCAAAAACTAGCATTTAATATTGCGCAAGATATGTTGATTCACTCGATGGTATGGCATTTATGTGGCGTTGCCCAACGTCAGGTTCTAAAGCGACTGAAGTTAACTGCAAGAACTGTGGTTGGTGAAACAAACTTAGGGGAACTACCGTGAATATATACGCGCATTGCGACTTTGATGTGGTTTGAAGCATTTTGTCCCCAGTACGAAGATGAAGCAGACAAGCAGGGCAGGATATAATTGCGACAAATAATTCAACGACGGCTCGTCACCTGCGTCCTGTCGCTTCATAACATAGATAACGAGTGGGAGGAATATAACAGATTTGAATTTGCGCAGAAAATCAATGCAGAAACAATAAAGTTATGGTAACTCAAACACAGCATGATGATGAATACTGGAAAAGGCGTGAACGAGCAAAAAAGAAAGCCAAAGTGAAAATTATGGAGCTAGAGGCTACCATGGCAAGGTTAGGCTTACCACCTGTTCCAACTGTTTATAAAGATCTTGTTTCAACCTTCGTGTATAGGCCGACTACAGGTAACGCAATGTTCGAGTTGTTCGCCCCCGAACATGCACTCAGAAGGAAGTTTTAGGGTCCACGCAATGACCACTATCAAGCAGGTGCTTTGTAATAGAGGAACGCGGAATTTCATTTTCTTGCTTTAGGAGCCATCTGAGAGGGTGCTAAATTGACCTAGCTGCCAACTGCGTTTGCGTTCGTACAATGTATTTGCATCGGCAAGTGCATGTGAATTCATAAGCAAAATTTGAAGTGGCGTACAATGACACGGTATCCTTTGCCCGTAGAATTGGAAGAGGCTTAGTTGGACTTCATAATAAGAGTGCGGCCGCATTTTATGTCCTTTCAATGGTAGAACGCAGCCGTCGTTTGGTAATATTTAAAACATCGTCATCCTCAAAGGCAAGGATATGAAAACAGGCTTTTTCGGAACTGAATGTTCTGTCAATTTTGGCCGTGTAGAGTTGCTGTACTTGTGGAGGCCACGTGCAGGATATCCCCGCTTAAGCAGAGCTTCTTTGAGACGTGCAAGTTCTGCATTCAGTCTTTCATTGGAGCAAATGTTTCTAGCCGTTTAGAAAATAATGTATGCCAAGTTCTGTTTCCATTGTATGCGTACAAAACTCAAAAAATACGAGTAATGCACCTTCCAAGTATTCTTCTGGAGGACGTTACGTCTTATGGAACCATCTTCCTGCCTAAACCTAGGAACTTCAGGAAGGATAGGTGATTTTCTTGTTCTCTCTCCATTGTAAATGTGATACTTGGATGTAGCTTATTCATAATACAAAGCGAATTTTCAGCCTACAAAATATCGTAAACAATGGCGAAAACAGCACCCATGTTATTTTTGTAGAGTCTTAGCATGTTCAATTTCGTGGACACTTTTTATTATAGATGACCCTTAAAGATGTCAGCAAAGGTAGGGCCGAGAGGACTTCCCATTGCCATTCCGTCTATTTGATTATATAATTGGCTGATAAAAAGAAATCGAACGTTCTTTGTACACAATTTCAATGCGCCCCATACTGTTTCAGTCGGGAGTCGAGTTTTAGACGCATGGATACATATGACGTTTAATGTTTCATATAATATGACGTTAGTAAAAAGTGATTCTACATCCAGAAATGTTTTGATTTCTGATTCCTTAATGAAATGAAAGCTGTCTCTAAGCGTGTAATTAGAAAACCATCGTCGGAGTGGCTCCAATTCCTTGATAAGCCACTGTGCTAGTTTGAAAAAATGTACATTATACATAAACAAACTTGGTCTTAGTGGTTTTTCCGTTTTTTGTGTTTTTGTAAATCCTTTAAGTCACTTTTAACCAAAAACCATGACCCTGTTGTTTCTGCATTGATTTTCTGCACAAAATAAAATCTATTATATTCTTCCCACTCACTATTTATGTTGTGAAGCAACAGGATGCAGCTGATGAGCCGTCGTGATGGTTTTTGATGCAAATAAATCCTGCCCTTTTTGCCTGCTTCAGTTAATGTGGTTTACATGTGCAGGAGGTGACTGACTCATGAAATGTCAACCGAAATTATAAAATGCGTTTTCGTTTCGAAAAGATTATTTATGTAGGTTTGTAAAAGTAACCATTCCGCAGCGTAATTCTATAATAATTCAGTCACCACGAGGTGCCGGCTTTTGAACGAACCTCTTCCTTGCTACTTGCAAAAACCACAATTTATGAAAAGTGATTACTTATTCAGCATTCATTTTTCGCATAAATTTTCGATGTCCTTTAAAATTCAATTATAGTTCATGGAAAGATACACAAAACTATTCACTATTTTACTCACTTGATGGAAATATTTGTCTTTTTCCAATATTATACACAAAGGAAGGTTAAAATTCGGTTTCCAAAAGTTCCTTATCGTAAGATTTTATAATTCCGTGAAACGGCCGTTCACAAACCATCATGTTTCACATCTATCAATATGGCCTAAATCCACTGCTAAATGTCATAAAGGCTATATGGTCTCCTCTCAATGGAGTGGAGAAACGTATAGTTTTCGGTACGTGGAAAATATGCAGCTTGTAGTTTCGAAACCCTGGATGCAAGTCTAACTGTAGGTCGGGTTCAAAATTATTTGTGAATTGGAAATGTTTTTAAACACCGAATCATACCATTCGTTAGAGTATTAACTTGAAATAACACATTGTTTTCTACCGAATGAGCAAAGTAATCAATATATAGCTGAATTCTTAAAAGCATTGGAAATCAATGGAAAAAGCATGCTGATCACATAGTCCTTTTTATAGAATATGGGTTTGGTGTGCAGACGAAAAGCTGCTCTTTCGAATGCCGGCATCTGATATAATTGAATTCTCATGGAAACATGCTGCTTGATGATTACAAGCCTATTTAATTATTCATTTCGAAACGAAAACGCATTTCGGAATTTCGGTTGAAATTTCATGAGTTAACCCATCTACTGTACTTCAGCAGCCACCAAAGCCAACTAACGATTCCAGGATGCATTTAGCTAGTGCTCGGCAACATTGGCTAGATGCCAGCAGTGGCTTTTGCGTAAGACTAGCTGATTAAGCTTATTTAGAACGGGCAGAAACTTCGACCGTATAATTCACTGATGTAACATTTTGTAGGGGTGAATATTACCATGCACCTTTCCCGTGAAATACGCTGGAGTGTTTGCAGGTGTCGTAAAAGAGCCGAAAAGAAGCACCACAGGGAAAGGCATTTGGTAGTTGATGAGTTTTTGCGATTGGACTAAAACCTGGCATTATGTAATCATTAGGAAAAATTGGATCAGATGTTCATGTCAATACGATTTGGAAGTCTGGATTCGAGGAGTCTAATAGACATTTTTTTGTAAATGCTGGTATGAAGTTCCTGGAAGAAAATGAGTTATTTGAGAATTCCAAACAGGGCTCCCGACAAGACCACCCATTAGTAAACTGAAGCACTCTTTTTCTTCAGTAGATTTGAGCAAGACAAAAGCGACGAAGCCCAACGCCTCTAACTGCAAACAAGACTCTAAATTGCCAAAAAAGAATCAGTGGAGGGCAACAAAAATTGTGAACGGACTCAAGCCTTTATGTTACAGCTTCATACTTAATGAGCAGGTCCGAGGACTTCCCATACAGATTTACCGGATTTTTCTAAATCGGGACTGTGTCCTGCAACTCGATGATTTGTTTACCTTGGCAACAACAGCAAAGCTGCGTGGAGACCCCCTCACACTTTAAGGGGACTCATCCCACCTGGAGGTTCGTAGGCACCTGTTTTCACAGTGAGTTATCGGTGATTGCAGCGGACTTGCCTAGGGCCATTCAACGGAACAGTGAACGTGCAATTGTTCGAAATATTCCGCTTAACTGGACAAAACGGCTCTGTCTTACCGAACCAACGTTTTGCGTATGCCTACCGCTAATGCGCATGATTGTTATTTCATAATTATTATTTTATTCCACAACTGAGGGTGCCCGAGTTGATGTTCTACACTCTCTTAAACAATGTTATGCAAAATAAATAGGTAGATTTCTTTTCCAAATCTACTTGCCGAACAAACGGAGCACCGATTTATTACCAACCTTTGGGAGATGTTCAATTTGCTTCTGCAGATTTAGCTGCTATTTGGACTGTTAGTCTTCAGAAAATGAAGATTCATGTAACAAGCACTTCGTTCGTATAAAATGTCGCGAAATTTTGTGACCGTGTAGGATTATGGATGAAGCTAGCGTTAGCTTCCAATGCCAAATTTGCTTTCTAACTACACATTAAATTTTGCAGATCAGACAAAGACGTGCTCCTCTGGATAGTAAAGGATTAATGGCATTAGGCTTCGCATAGTTATCCGATTGCAGCATCTCGCCCAGTGGCGTGTAAGCGACCTTTGTTTGTAATTGGCCGAGGTCGCAAAGAACTTCGAAAGGCAGCACGCGGGTAGTGATGCAGCGTAGTGCGGACGAACTCAAACTTTTTCCACAGTTGACGCGACTACCAACCTTCAACAAGGTGAACACCACCTGCAGCTCAAAGGTTAGCAAACGAGATTGGGCGGATTGATTCTTTATTTTGTGTGCGCCGTTTCAAGCAACGATTTCTTGTGTGGAGTTCTTACTGCATTCTGTCTGATGCGCCGGTCGTCATCGCATCCTGTGAAGATGCATCTGATCCACTTCCCCCCCCCCCGACCTGTGTCACCTCCAGCCTAGCTGACCGTGGTGATAATTGGCGGCCCCGATTGTTTCACGTCATCGCTGTCTTCAATCGGTTGGGTCCGTAAGGGCAGCTTAGGTGGAGGTCTGGCTATGCTGTGGCATGCATTGATGTGCGATCAGCGCTTGAGCGGTGTCAACGTTCAGAAGGTCTCACACCTTCCGGGCGTGGGCTGACTATCAAAATCATGTGAAGGGGCCCCCAACTTCGTGGCCACATCCATCGAGGCAATTTTTATTGAATTTGCACACATACCTGCCTCAAGCTGTCAAAAAACTCATCCTCTTGCAGGAAAGTTGGTGCTGTCTACGACTTCCCTTTAGCTGCGTTGAGCGCAGTTGCACATGCAATAGGTGACTAGATCCAAGGTTGGACGTAGCAACCCACACAGGTAGGCTTGTGAATCTGCGTATTTCATAGACTTCACGAACAAGTAATGCATTACTCG
>CACRXP010000171.1:621101-647257 GCA_902702965.1 Spirometra erinaceieuropaei | reverse complement strand
TTTTGGCCGTGTAGAGTTGCTGTACTTGTGGAGGCGACGTGCAGGATATCCCCGCTTAAGCAGAGCTTCTTAGAGACGTGCAAGTTCTGCATTCAGTCTTTCATTGGAGCAAATTTTTCAAGCGCTTTAGAAAATAATGTATGCCAAGTTCTGTTTCCATTGTATGCGTACAAAACACAAAAAAATACGAGTAATGCACCTTCCAAGTATTCTTCTGGAGGACGTTACGTCTTATGGAACCATCTTCCTATCTAAACCTAGGAATTTCAGGAAGGATAGTTGATTTTCTTGTTCTCTCTCCATTGTAAATGTGATACTTGGATGTAGCTTATTCATAATACAAAGCGAATTTTCAGCCTACATAATATCGTAGACAATGGCGAAATTAGCACCCATGTATCTTTTGCAGAGTCGCAGCATGTTCAATTTCGTGGACACTTTTTATTCTAGATGACCCTTAAAGATGTCAGCAAAGGTAGGGCCGAGAGGACTTCCCATTGCCATTCCGTCTATTTGATTATATAATTGGCTGATAAAAAGAAATCGAACGTTCTTTTTACACAATTTTAATGCGCCCCATACTGTTTCAGTCGGGAGACGAGTTTTAGACGCATGGATACATATGACGTCTAATGTTTCATATAATATGACGTTAGTAAAAAGTGATTCTACATCCAGGGATATAATGTTTTTTTAGAAATGTTTTGATTTATGATTCCTTAATGAAATGAAAGCTGTCTCTAAGCGTGTAATTAGAAAACCATCGTCGGAGTGGCTCCAATTCCTTGAGTAGCCATTGTGCTAGTTTGAAAAAAGGTACATTATACATAAACAAACTTGGTCTTAGTGGTTTTTCCGTTTTATGTGTTTTTGTAAATCCTTAAAGTCACTTTTAACCAAAAACCATGACCCTGTTGTTTCTGCATTGATTTTCTGCACAAAATAAAATCTATTATATTCTTCCCACTCACTATTTATGTTGTGAAGCAACAGGATGCAGCTGATGAGTCGTCGTGATGGTTTTTGATGCAAATAAATCCTGCCCTTTTTGCCTGCTTCAGTTAATGTGGTTTACTAGTGCAGGAGGTGACTGACTCATGAAATGTCACCCGAAGTTATAAAATGCGTTTTCGTTTCGAAAAGATTATTTATGTAGGTTTGTAAAAGTAACCATTCCGCAGCGTAATTCTATAATAATTCAGTCACCTCGAGGTGCCGGCTTTTGAACGAACCTCTTACTTGCTACTTGCAAAAACCACAATTTATGAAAAGTGATTACTTATTCAGCATTCATTTTTCGCATAAATTTTCGATGTCCTTTAAAATTCAATTATAGTTCATGGAAAGATACACAAAACTATTCACTATTTTACTCACTTGATGGAAATATTTGTCTTCTTCCAATATTATACACAAAGGAAGGTTAAAATTCGGTTTCCAAAAGTTCCTTATCGTAAGATTTTATAATTCCGTGAAACGGCCGTTCACAAACCATCATGTTTCACATCTATCAATATGGCCTAAATCCACTGCTAAATTTCATAAAGGCTATATGGTCTCCTCTCAATGGAGTGGAGAAACGTATAGTTTTCGGTACGTGGAAAATATGCAGCTTGTAGTTTCGAAACCCTGGATGCAAGTCTAACTGTAGGTCGGGTTCAAAATTATTTGTGAATTGGAAATGTTTTTAAACACCAAATCATACCATTCGTTTGAGTATTAACTTGAAATAACACATTGTTTTCTACCGAATGAGCAAAGGAATCAATATATAGCTGAATTCTTAAAAGCATTGGAAATCAATGGAAAAAGCATGCTGATCACATAGTCCTTTTTATAGAATATGGGTTTGGTGTGCAGCCGAAAAGCTGCTCTTTCGAATGCCGGCATCTGATATAATTGAATTCTCATGGAAACATGCTGCTTGATGATTACAAGCCTATTTAATTAATCATTTCGAGACGAAAACGCATTTCGGAATTTCGGTTGAAATTTCATGAGTTAACCCATCTACTGTACTTCAGCAGCCACCAAAGCCAACTAACGATTCCAGGATGCATTTAGCTAGTGCTCGGCAACATTGGCTAGATGCCAGCAGTGGCTTTTGCGTAAGACTAGCTGATTAAGCTTATTTAGAACAAGCAGAAACTTCGACCGTATAATTCGCTGATGTAACATTTTGTAGGGGTGAATATTACCATGCACCTTTCCCGTGAAATATGCTGGAGTGTTAACAGGTGTCGTAAAAGAGCCGAAAAGAAGCACCACAGGGATAGGCATTTGTTGGTTGATGAGTTTTTCCGATTGGACTAAAACCTGGCATTATGTAATCCTCAGGAAAAATTGGATCAGATGTTCATGTCAATACGATTTGGAAGTCTGGATTCGAGGAGCCTAATAGACATTTTTTTGTAAAGGCTGGTATGAAGTTCCTGGAAGAAAATGAGTTATTTGAGAATTCCAAACAGGGCTCCCGACAAGACCACCCATCAGTAAACTGAGGCACTCTTTTTCTTCAGTAGATTTGAGCAAGACAAAAGCTACGAAGCCCAACGCCTCTAACTGCAAACAAGACTCTGAATTGCCAATAAAGAATCAGTGCAGGGCAACAAAAATTGTGAACGGACTCAAGCCTTTATGTTACAGCTTCATACTTGATGAGCAGGTCCGAGGAGTTCTCATACAGATTTACCGGATTTTGCTAAATCGGGACTGTGTCCTGCAACTCGATGATTTGTTTACCTTGGCAACAACAGCAAAGCTGCGTGGAGACCCCCTCACACTTTAAGGGGACTCAACCCACCTGGAGGTTCGTAGGCACCTGTTTTCACAGTGAGTTATCGGCGATTGCAGCGGACTTGCCTAGGGGCATTCAAAGGAACACTGAACTTGCAATTGTTCGAAATATTCCGCTTAACTGGACAAAACGGCTCTGTCTTACCGAACCAACGTTTTGCGTATGCCTACCGCTAATGCGCATGATTGTTATTTCATAATTATTATTATATTCCACAACTGAGGGTGCCTGGGTTGATGTTCTGCACTCTCTTAAACAATGTTATGCAAAATAAATAGGTGGATTTCTTTTCCAAATCTACTTGCCGAACAAACGGAGCACCTTTTTATTACCAACCTTTGGGAGATGTTCAATTTGCTTCTGCAGATTTAGCTGCTATTTGGACTGTTAGCCTTCAGAAAAAGAAGATTCCTATAACGAGCACTTCGTGCATTTTGTCTGGGACATCTATCTTATTAATTTATAATGGCCGTATGCGTTCGAATAAAATGTCGCGAAATTTTATGACGGTGTAGGATTATGGATGAAGCTAGCGTTAGCTTCCAATGCCAAATTTGCTTTCTAACTACACACTAAATTTTGCAGATCAGACAAAGACGTGGTCCTTGGGATAGTAAAGGATTAATGGCATTAGGCTTCGCATGGTTATCCGATTGCAGCATCTCGCACGGTGGCGTGTAAGCGACCTTTGTTTGTAATTGGCCGAGGTCGCAAAGAACTTCGAAAGGCAGCACGCGGGTAGTGATGCAGCGTAGTGCGGACGAACTCAAAAGTTTTCCACAGTTGACGCGACTACCAACCTTGAACCAGGTGAACACCACCTGCAGCTCAAAGGTTAGCAAACGAGATTGGGCGGATTGATTCTTTATTTTGTGTGCGCCGTTTCGAGCAACGATTTCTTGTGTGGAGTTCTTACTGCATTCTGTCTGATGCGCCGGTCGTCATCGCATCCTGTGAAGATGCATCTGATCCACTTCCCCCCCCCCCCGACCTGTGTCACCTCCAACCTAGCTGACCGTGGTGATAATTGGCGGCCCCGATTGTTTCACGTCATCGCTGTCTTCAATCGGTTGGGTCCATAAGGGCAGCGTAGGTGGAGGTCTGGCTATGCTGTGGCATGCATTGATGTGCGATCAGAGATTGAGCGGTGATAAATTTCAGGAGGTCTCACGCCTGCTAGGCGTGGGCTGACTTCGTGGCCACATTCATCGAGGCATTTTTTATTGAATTTGCACACATACCTGCCTCAAGCTGCCAAAAAACTCATCCTCTTACAGGAAAGTTGGTGCTGTCTACGACTTCCGTTAAGTTGCGTTGAGCGCAGTTGCACATGCAAAAGGTGACTGGACCCAAGGTTGGACGTAGCAACCCACGCTTGTGAATCTGCGTATTTCATAGACTTCATGAACAAGTAATGCATTACTCGATGGACCTCATTTCCACAAGACTCGTGTCCAGACGCCAATATTTTTTCTTGTTTGGCGTTAGGAATAACGATTCAGGCCAATGTTTATGCTTTAAACCTTGGCGCTTCCAATACAAATCCCTATGAAATTTCAATGACATTTTCAAATATCTCACTGCCTGCATACGTACGCATCACACTTACTTCAAACAGCGTCAGATAAATGAAAGCAAATATAACGTCCGCTTTTTAAACAGACGCATTGTTTCCTGTATAGTGTTCCCTATACGGCAAGGTTTACAGAAAATTCAGTTTAAAGTGAAACACATTGTAGTGTATGCATTTCCGCCAGCAACTTTCAGCTGCGCAGTCACATGTTTTCGCGGGGTATTGGCGAGTTTCAAAAACCTCCAGGAAGATATTATGGAGTGTTGAGGGTTAGAAAACTGTTAAAATTGCGGCCTAATAATGTGACCCTCGTTTTTGGTGGTTAGTCTCCACCGTATATTTATTGCTCCGAGCTCATGACAACCCTTCCCATTAGAGCGAGCAACTGCCTTTGGTCATGCTCGGTATCCGCACTGCACTCAGGTCCGAATTGGAGTGTTCCGCTGCCGAACTTATCTACTGTACTGCCTTACATATTCCCTGTGTTTTTTTCTCGTGTACTCTTACAGCTCAGCCGACTTGGATCCCAGCGATTATGTGCAAAGATTGCGCCATGCCATGACTCATCTTCGAGCCACTCATCCACGTCCTCCAACAAGTAAGTCGTACATCGACCTGAACCTACTAACATGTCCATTTGTATTTGTCCGTGTAGATAGCGTTCGTCGGCCACTACAACAGCACTATGACGGCCCATTTCGAGTAAAATCTTGCACGGACAAGCGTTTTCCAATTGACCGTGGAGGTCGCACCGACGTGGTCTCAGTAGATCGCTTGAAGGCGGCTAATACCGAGACTCATTCAACTTCCCCAACCGAACAACCTCCACTCGGCACATTGCCACTTGCTATTTCCCGGACTCCACTTACGCCCAACAACCCCGCGTCTTTCCTTATCCCACAGACTCCTCCCCTTACGCGCAGCGGTCGTCATGCCCGTTTTCCCGACCGTTACCAACTTGTACAATATGCATAACACTCCCACATTTTCCTTCTATTACCAATTTTTTTTGAACTCCGTTCTCCTAGGAGGGGGAGTATTGTAGTAACATTTAAATCTGTTTTGTTTTAATCAGTTACAATGCGCTTTGACACAACTTTGAATAAGACAAAGAACACGCACGTGCACTTTTACCTGCTGACGACTTTGTTCTTATTTACTAGTTTGTAACTGTTGGGATACTGCTATTTTCGTTTCCTGGATAGCCTACTCGCTGTGCCCAACTAGTGGGTTTGTCTCTTACACAATCATCACACCAACATCCAACGCACGTGATGAAATTGAGCAATTAACGACGGGAATGTTGGCCATCAAACAATTAGCGCACCAAGTGCGGCGATCCCGGATGAAAGGGGGCAGACGTGAATTTTCGTGGGTATGAGGTAGCATGGTGACTGCGTCCCATAAATACTGCAACCCCTTGTTCATGAATTACCCGTATCTGCTGTTGTCTCCGATGATGAATTCGAGCAGCAATCCGAAACGTCAGGCTAGTAAAGCTCTTGTCCCAGCGATCGTGTCTCCTTCTTCAAGACTACTTCCTGGGACTCGTCTCTACGCTTCTATTGGCAACTTAAAGCTTACGTCGTAAGTGTTACTCAGAATGGGGACTGCGAATATCGCAGTCCGCACCGTTTAATGGGCGGTTGAATCGAAAAAGTTACTTGACCTCCAGAGGGAGAAGTTTTCGTTCAGCCATTGGACACGAAGTTCGTCAGAAACTCCAGACCCGCCACATTCTGTGGGTTTCCTGGAAATTCACGTTTTGATGGCCGGAATGTTCCCGAGGTAGCAATAGACGCTTTTAGGGCGTTTCATCTACTAGGCCACTCATTCAACTTCCCCAACCTCCACTCGGCACATTGCCATTTTCTATTTCTCAGACTCCACTTGCGCCCAATAACCCTGCCTTGTCCCTTATCCCACAGATTCCTCCCCTTACGCGCGACGGTCGTCAGGTGTCTTTTTCCGACCGTTATCAACTTGTACAATATGCATAGCACTCCGCCCTTTTCTTTATATTAACTCTGTTCTCCTACGAGGGGGAGTCTTGCAGTGGCATTTAAGCCCGTCTTGTTCTACTCAGTTATAACACGCATTTTAAGAAACTTGACAGAACTCTGAATAACGCATACCACAAGCACGCGTATTTTTTACCTGCTGATGACATTGTTCTTATTTATTAGTTTGTAACTGTTGGGATACTGTTATCTTCGTTTCCCGGATTACCCACTCACTGCTAAACAGCCAGATTATATGCGAGATTGCAGGGTTCGCACCACGTTAACGCGCCCACGATGGCAATTAGGTTAACTTCGTGCACAGTGTCCGTAGTCACTGGCGGACGGAAGGCAGGAAGGAAGGAAGTCATCTCAAAACTCTCCCATCGCCCGAACGCACCACGAACGTCGATTGATAATTCCACGGTGTTATGTGAGTTGATTGGTTTTCCCATTCTTCCCTAGCCAAAATCGCGTCACACCGCGGGGTTTTCGCCACTACATGCTAAACAAAATTGTCACTAGACCATTCCAAGTAATCTTTGCATTGAAGTTCATCGTGTTACTTGGTAATATCTCATATTCATCCTTTCCATCATTGGCACGGACTGTCAGTCAGCTCTGTTCTAGGGGTAATTCAGTGGAACAATGTCCGATCTCGCTTCGTTCATACTGAGGGTACTGTGCATAGGCGACAGAACGCGGTCAAACCGGGGATGAAGAAAGGTTTCGGCGGTTAGGTCACATGCAACTGTTGGTCCGTTCTTTCAACACGGTGTGATTACCTGATCCAACGAGGTCTAGTAGTAATTTCAGCTGTTTGAAGACAAAAATCGCCTCAACAGCACAGTGGAAGATGTTATCATCATATATCAAACCATGAATCCATTTTCGCCCTGATCAGTAACCCTAATCCGGTTTAGGAAATAGAATTTGTAGTTGGAGAACAAATAGGAATTCAGCAATAGTTTCTAACTTCAGTTATAGTCCTATAACGCCGTAGAACTTCACGCTGCCTTATTTAACTGTATATGGCCATCAGACAAAGTGTACTAAGAGACTCTCCAGTATCCCATGATAGACAGCCTAGCTCACTGCTCGATACGCAGACAGGAAATAAACTTCGGTGGGTGTATGCGGCATCATCTTCAATAGCTGCCTTGTCGAACAACCCGCACAAACTTATTAGCACACCGTTTGACTGCTGGTGGTGTTTGCGTTGTCCGAACTCGGCAGTTGCGTCAAATATGGAAAACTCTTGAGGAGGTCTTTATTACGGTGTCTCTCTACTCTCGACCTGCGTCCCAACGTTCTTTGTAACCGCGACCGATTACAGACAATGGTCGTTTAAACGCCACCGAGCGAGATGCTGTCGTCACAAAACCATGCGAATCCTAGTGTCATGAATCCTTTGCTGCCACGAGAACCAAGCCCTCATAGGATATACGACATAAAATTTGTATTTAGGAAACGAGTTAGGATTCAGAAAAAAACGCTAACTTTATTCGTATTTGTATATCTATATAAAATTTCGCGATGTCTTAGCTTTTCAAAATGTCAGCTGTTCGATTGGAATCATGATAGGCAAATGAGGAAATATGCGAGTGGCCACGGTGAATGGTGATGGAAGTGGTCTAAGTGAGTAAGTTACGGTTACAGCGAAAACTCGTGAAGCGTGATCATGACCGAAGAGCGCGCGGGAGGTGGAGGTGAAGCGAGAGAGGGAATCGGGGAACTCCGTCAGTGATCCCGACCATGGCAGTGCGGGGGGAATCACGTGATCCGTCGCCCTACAGAGTTCTTGTTTTCACCTTCGTACTGTGCTGTCGTCTGAAAGGTACCGGAGGTGCCTGGTCGGTCTCATAAGTAGACCATTGAATCTAGCCCCTGGGTTCGCCACGTGACCGATGCACAAGGGTTTGTTTCGTAACGGGACTCCTGGGTATCTCACTGTCAGCCGGCAAATATGGCTATAGGCCTGCACCAATAGGCCGAGGTGGTGGCCATAAGACTAGCGAATCCAGTGCTGTGTTGTTGGAAGACGTTCGTACAGGAGCTCTGTCTTCCGTGGTCAATGTCGACCCCAGATGGTGTTCACAGGTCGCAGCAACCCGCTGATGACAGTGATGCGTACTCCAAGTACTCGATTTACAAACATCACTCGCAGCCCATGTCACCCCCTTGCTCACATGACCATTACATGCCGACTATGTCATGAGAGTGGCGTGGGAACGATGAGTGTTAATAAATCCTGAGACACTTTTTAACTGGGTAAAAGTCTCATGTTTTCATTTTCTGCGTAATTGCATTGGCCTGCGGAAGAATCACCAAAAACCAGTGTTTGCCAGCTCGACTTCTCTCTGGCCCATTCATGGCTTCGCACACCTTCAAGTGCCATTCTAACAATAATCCAATCGATTGGCTAGCAATTTAACAGAGAAAATTGCTGTCGCTCAAGAAACGACGCAAGTTTCATCTTGTTATGTTTGTCGAAAGTGGAGTCAGGGAAGACGGTTTCAGTCGGACAACCTTTACTGTTTTGGAAGTGCGTACACACAGGCTCTGCGGGAGTCGCCGCGAGCGCGCTCTCCAGGCCGGTTGTTGTCTGAGTCCGCCTTTGAGGTGGTGAGACCCAGCGCGTGTGTGCGCCTTTCGTTGTCTCCGCGTTAGCCAGCCAATCAGAGAGGGGACAGCGTTTATTGGGCTGGAGCACGCGCGAGGCTAGAGACAAGCCTAGCGCTTCCCAATAGCGTATCGACAAGAAGCGTGAGGCGGACAGGAAGGCAGCGTGGCAAAGGCGGAGGGCAAGGAGACGCGAACTACCACAGGTTTACAGGTCGTGCGCATGGTAGCCCAGTGACCTGCGTCATTCTCCCGCAGCGTGGCAAAGGCGGGCAAGATGGTCGAACTGCCATGCCGCCATCAAGTAGCATGGTTAAAGCCATTTTTCTCTGTCGTTGTCCACGAATAACGTCTGCATCGTGATATGCATAGGTGAGGTCTCAATGGTAGTTCACTGTCGTGGAAGTACCAAGTCGACAACCGTCGCACAAGGCGTGTATATCCGATGTTTACAATCGACAAACTGATCTCGCTTGTGAGGCTGGGTGTAAATAGTGTCAGTTAGTCGGTCTCATCAAAAGGTTTCGCTGCATATTTTTGAAAGTAAGGAGGTAAACTGCAGGGGCCGACGTCCTCGAAACTAACTCTAGGCAGTTAATACAGCCTGACCTCACACCCCGTTCCAGCGCAGGTTCTACTTTTTCCACCTTTGTTTGTCACGAGCGCAAAAAGCCTCATTTCAGTAAACAAAGTGAACTGTCATAAACAGTGCGGTCGAAAGAGAACTCCTTTTGTACATCCCAGACAATTTTAATCTAAGCGAACTGGAAAATGAGTGCCAGATTTCGTACGACAGAATTTGGAGCAATCACCACTGCAGTTAGGAAGCATAAATGACGGAAATGGCAAAGAGCCGGTGAACGGTAATAAGTCTTCCCAAGGGCGACAGGGATACATGAAATATTAGGAATTCGCAGCAATGTGTTCATCCACGAATTTTGCAAAATCCTCGTCCTGGAAGGCGTTCATTGTGATGAAGGGCTGTTGGTTCATAAGTTTACGGTATTGCAGCACGTTAGGCCAGTGAGAGGCGACCGCCTCTATGCTATCGCCGGACGCGTCGTCCAACTTCATCAGTCGGCCCATCACGAAGTCCCAGGCATTGAGGAAAGGGAAGAGTGCAGGGTCGCCCAGACTCATGTTTTCACCTTTGAAAGATAAAAAGGTATTCCTGGCGGTCGGCTTTCACTTTTTCAAGAAAAATTGTCATGATTAATTTACAGGATCCTAAAGATCGTTGGTGTTCCTTCTTGACAAGAAAGAAGCGGTTAGTTTTCAGAAGGCATACAAGACAGCTGGAGAAGACGGGCAAGATCGAAAAAGGGGTGCCCATTTGTCCTGACAAGTGAGATGAATTTATCTCCGCAAACGTCATCTCAGGCGGGAAAAAAGGGGAAGATCGAAAAAGAATTTCGTAGACATCGCATAAGGTTGGCGGGGTGAAGACTTTAACTAGTTAAGGTTTCGAGGGCACTACCACTGCAAGGCAATGCTGGAAAAAAGGCAAAGACCTAACGATGATAAACTGACGTACCCATAAGGTAGGGTCCCTTAATAGCCTTGTCGAGATTTGATAGGGCGTCCTTGAGTGCATCAACGTCGTCCTTGGTTGCGTCCGTTGTGAAACATATCTTGTAGCGTGGAAGCGCAATCTAAATGGCGTACGAAAAACGAAAAGGTGTCGGGCTTTTTATGACCATGACGACAGATTGACATGAAGGTCGAAAATCAGCTGTAGAGGTAACTTGTGGCTACCCGCTGTCAAGGTCGCCGGCATCGCAGATTTCCCATTGCGTCCTAGGTCCGTGTACCCCTGTGACTCAAAATCTGGCTTGCGACGCCGTGAAACCGATCGATACCTCTGTCCTCATCGATCGGTCGAAGCTGTAGACACTTCACCTCCTGGCAAAACACGCAAAAGCCTGGGGAGGACAGCTGTCCAGTCAGAACTCTAACTGCTACTGCTTACGGAACTGTCTGTACGCGCTCTGCTTCAGTAAAGGCTTATCCATAAAGCTGTGTTCGCTGACTTCTATATTTGGAGTTCTCAAGTTGTTAGCCATCCTACATCGACAAACTTTTGGCGTTTAAGCCCGTTAGTCCGATTTTTGCAAGCACTTAGTGGGTGCCCGATTCATTCACTTGGAGAAGGCGCTGCGGGCATTGCAACTCACAATAGGAGTGAACCTAATTTATTGACAATAATCAGTACAGACAGGTTCTCTTTCCAGTTAAGCTTTGGAGCTTTTGTTTGCAGTCTGTAAGTACGCTTCGGTAAAAGCCATTCAGCGTCGGATGCTAGCGTAAATGGTCTCAACTAGGTGTGTTGAACTCCAAAAGTTCTTAAAAAGGATTGAAAAGGAAGTCGGACAGACAAACAATAGCAGTGAGTAAGTACACAACGCGCCTCCTTCTGCTGATAATGTCGATGATGATGATGATGGTTGTGCTGATTGCGGTAGTTGTGATTGTGTTGGCGGTGATTTTGGTGTCAGTTGTGTCAAGCGTTGATCATGGTGGTTATATTGATGATGCTGGTGGTGGCGGTGGTATGGTGGTGGTGGTGGTGGTGGTGGTGGTGGTGGTGGTGGTGGTGGTGGTGGTTATGTCACAAAGTTTGCGTGGATAAAACCCTAGACCGGAAAATAAAGTGCTGTTAAGTGATTCTGTGCCTAGTCTATCAAGTAACAGTATCAATTTTTGTGCTACCAAATGCGCGGACGAACTGTTCGGAAGTAAGCAGACATACAGGCGACGTCGAATCCACCGCCATGCGTGGTGTCGTAAAAAGGAAACTCTGTGAAAACTGCAATTTGCGTATCAAAGTTTAACTGACAAGGACTAAGCATATGCACGGGGTAAGAAAATGCTTACTGTCGTTTAACAAATTCTCCAGCGGTTTAACACTCCTGCCTTACTGGCTGACGCATACATTCCATCTAACGATATTTCGAATTTTTTACTACCTGACTGCTCTCCATGGCGGAATGTTTTCTACTGGGTTTCCCTTACTAATGAAGTACCAGCGAGGGTACAGAACAATGAACCAGTGAACCAGAAACGGCTTTTTGGGGAGGTACGTGTCAGCGAACGTCCTCCTGCCGTCAAAGGGCCGACCAAAAACTCTACCGAACAACACCCACTCTATAAAATATTGTTGGCAGTTCTCCACAATTTTTTTCCTACCCCGCGCTTATACTTAACCCTTGCCGACAAACTTATCAGGTATTCGAGCATTGTTTATGCATATGTTTGCTGGATATTATTACCAGTACTAGTGCCCCTAAAGCGGGTCACACGGTAGAAACGCAGGACCAACATGTTAATGGGAATGCGCGCTCGTAGCAACTTTCAACAGTCGGGATGTGGCGGCAGGCCTACTTGCAGGCGCATGTCGCGTCAAGAGGGATGAGGGTTGCCCACCTAATTTGTTGTGTTATTAATCCCTGGTCAGTGAGGATTTTGTACTAGTGGGAGTGGTTGTACACCCAGGTGCGATTTTCACTCTGTCGGTCGCCAGTTCCTCCTCCTCCCTCCAACTCCGGTGCTCTTGACACTAAGCCCTTGTGAGCATGGAAGAGAGCTCAGTAAATGCAACGCAAGTCATGTATCACCTTAACCTAACCCACGTGCAGGTCTTCCTCCCTGTGCTATGGGGGACATCGTCGGCAACGACTGTCAAACTGTCGTATCAATACTGCCCTGTTGATATTGACAACGCTCTCATTATTGTTGATGCTGCTAGTGATGGAATAGTAAAGGAGCGGGCACTTCAACGAAGACAGTGGGGGACCAGAAATGACCGGGCTGGTGAATGATTTTGAACCCACTTCCTGGGTTACTGAGCAGTTTGAAAGTCAACAGACTTACGGAAGATGACAATTCCGCGGCAGTCTTAAAGCCCTCTTTGCCACATACACTCAGCAGAGAGCTCTCGTCGCCCTTGAAATGGTCGAAGTACTTCATGATGAGTTTCGAGTCAGTCACTATGTGATAACTGCAATCTACATACCGAAGTTTAACTAACTAGAAAGGACTAAGAAAATGCGCAGGGTAAGAATGCGTTAACCGTTATTTGACAAATACTCCAGCGAATTGACATTCGTGCTTTACTGGCAGGCGTATACATTCAATCCAGATATATTTCGAGTATTTTTTACCATCTGACTGCTCTCCGTGCTGATTTCTTTTTTTAAAAAGTGCGCTTTCCTCTTGCTAAAGAACCGCGTATGCGCGGTGCAGAAAAATGAGGCAATGCAGACATTTCAGCAGCACCGACTCTACAGAGCAACGTCCACTTTTAAAAATAACGCGAACAACTCTCCATAGTTTTTTTCCTACTCCGCGCATATACGGGATCCCTCCCCATAAAGTTTCTGGGTATTCGGGCATTCTTCTCGATCTGGCCTTAAAGCGGGTCACTCGGTTAATGCGTTGGGTCAACACAGTGGCCAGAAAGGGGCCCCGGTAGGCGTTATTGGGAATGCGTACCCATAACTAATGCCAACACTGGGTGTGTGTTGGCACGTCTAGTTGCAGGTGCACGCCGCGCCATTTGGAATGACGGCCGCCTACCTAATTTTGATGTGGCATCAAATCCTGGTTGGTATGTGTTGTGGACCAGTGGGTTTGGCTGTACGCCTAGGTGCCTCCTGCCGCCTCTAGTCTTCTTGACACCGAGTCACGGTGGGGGTGGGAGCGAGCGCAGTTGTTGCTGCGCAAGTCTACTATTACTTTAAACTAAATCACGCGCAAGTCCTACCCTGCTATGGACGACATGGTGGACATCGGCGGCAACGACGGTTATTATCTTTGTTGATAGAGACAACGCTCTTATGGTTTTTGCTTTTGATGATGTTTCTAGTGACGACGTAGCAAAGGAACGGACACTTCAACAGAGGCAGTGGGAGACTGGAAATGGCTGGGTTAGCGGATAATTTTGAACCGGAGTATGAAGTTCAACAGACTTACGGCGGATGACAAATCCAATGCCATCTTAAAGCCCTCTTCGCCGCATACACTCAGCAGAGAGCTCTCGTCGCCCTTGAACTGGTCGACGTACTTCATGATTAGATCCGAGTCAGTCACTTGTTCAGTTCGATAGAGCAGCAGGGGGACCTTGCCCGCCGGATAAAGTCGTAAATACCAGCCGGGCTTGGCGCTGAGGTTTATTAAAATGCGGTCATACCTAAGAGGAAACAATATCACTGGTAAGGACTTAGAGCCTGAGTAGAACAATTGACAGTGACGTTTCACGGTGTTGAGTGTAGAAGTAATAATCATTCGCGAAACGGGTAGGCACAAAGCATCTGAAAGAGGTCGAAGTATTTACAATAGTAAAACATGTATGGGCAATGGTGTACAACAATAGATTATGCTTTTCACTCCCTCTGTTATTGAGAAAATCCACTCATTCCTCTATCTTGTCGAAGGTTTGTTGGCTGTTTTTGCAAAGTTTAGGCGATTTTTACCGTAGAACCTATGGAAACCGTAGAGCAAGTAGTCTGGGAGTTCTAAGCTTCGGCTTATCTGCAGATGGGGTTCAGAATTTTGCGTCTATTTTAAAAGTTTTTCAACGTAAAGATACATTTTCCTTGGCTATAAAAATTGACGACGTGATCTGTAACGAAATGAATCGAAGAGGTTATATATTTGTACTGACTTCTCCTAAGTATATTTTCATTTAAAAATACTCCTGTTTTAAAAGCAGTCAAATTTGGTCGAGGGTTTATGTCGCAGACGCCAGAAAGAAGAGCCTATTTTAAGACCGACATCTCTATGTGACTAAAACGCACATCTCTGCATTACGCTGCATGATAATCAACATTCTACCTCTATCTGAGTAGTCCTTCGTAACGGAAAGCTAATTTGAGAGCCTTGGTTAACATTTTTTGGGACAGACCATCCACTGGGATAAGTAACAAGTACGTAGAAGACAAGTGCTTGCTGTGGACTCGAGGGTCTGGTAGGCCTAGGTACGAGTCCGGCCATGCCAGTCGGCTGCGCCCTCTCCCGCCTCTTGTTTCCCTGACACCGGGCCCAGTTGGGGCGATGGGAGAGAACGATAGATGCTGCGCAAGTTTAGTCTTACTACAAATTAACCCACGCGCACGTCACCGTACTTCTCTCACCCTGCTGTGAAGCACACGGTGGACTTTGACGGGCACGACGTCCGAACTCTCACGTAGACGAAAGTCGCATGATAAGTTCGCAGTACACTTTGTTAGCCTGTTTCGAGGGCCCTTCGCAACCGATGGCAAGACCCGATGGCAAAATAGTGTTATGAGGAGTAGATTATCTTGCTAAGGCTTCGGTTACAAATATGGACCAGTCCACCAGCCTTAGTGATAAAAGAAAAAGTTGGCTTTATAAACCCAGATTAGGCACCTGTAAACAAGCTGGCACGCACATTGCGACGTGAAGGCATATATGACAGTAAGCCTTTTTGGGCAGAATAGCGCTACCGACATTTTGCCTATTTCAGGCGCCGCTGTGCGGCTGCAGGCGGGGTTGGAGGGGGAGCCTCAAGGCGCAACTAGACGAGTGAGTTCCGCTGCGCGCGACTGGTGAGTCCCCCTACCATTGTACATACCCGATCACAACGGGCCCATGGCTTAGTGGTTAGAGGCGTTGGACTTTTAAGATGTTGCGGGATCGAGCCGCAGGTGTTCCGCACTTCGCCGTCGGGCACGACTGGCTGACGACGGCTAATAAGCCTGAAATGGCTATTTCAGTCTTTCTCGTCTTTGTCAGTAATAACACTCTGCCTATGTCACGAGCCGCTGTGCGGCCGCTGTTGGGCTCGATAGGAGCCCCCAGGGAGCCCCAACTAGACGAGTGTGTTCCGTAGCGCGCGATCGTTGAGCGCTCTCCCACCATAGTAAGCTCTTTGTTGCACGGTTCACTGACCGTCTGAGTTCTATAAACTCCGATACATCTGTTTAAATGGCACTTTGTAGGATGACGTCGACTGAGGCCAAGGGGGCGTTCGTTGGCGCATTAGTGATTCAACTACCGTGGCGTTGCGTCTCCACCGACAAACGACTCGCATTTGTGTATCTAACGGCCATTTTAGCTCTTCAGTTCGCAATGGCGACAAACATTTGCGCTACCGTCCGCACTCTGGCTTGATGATAAAGAAGAACAGTTGAAAATTTTGCAATTCACAATTTGTTGCAATTTTGCAATTTGTTGGCCTGACGCTTCGGATTTTGAGGTAATGGCGGCACAAGGAGTGCAGTATTTAAGTCACGAGGCTGCCGTGGGACCATATGCGCACTGTAATTAACAGCTTTCTTAATCACCGCTGGGGTCGTAGTTGATGCGATGGTGGCTTGACAGTCCGCGTCCGAGTCGTTAATGACCGTGATTTCGTCATTCGTGTTGGATGCTGGTGTGATGATTGGTCAGCAAATTGGCTAACTGTCACTGCGACAATTGCTCGTCCGCGCACTCCCCACGTGACTGATTTCACTGCCCAGGGAAAATCTCAGAACGGAATACGGTACCAGGAGGTCATTGCGCTTTTGGTGGATTGCGGGCCTGAGAAGTAAGGCTCGAGCAGCTCGCCGATCACGCGGTTGTCATCCCTTGCGAGGATTTCGACGTCTTTAAATTTGGAAATATGGCCGGGTCCCGTCGAATGTGCCGCCACCGCCTCATTGCTGCTGCGTGTCCGACAATTCGCGTACGGAGTAATCTCCCAGTTTCTCCGACATAGTTGCTTTGTCCGCAACTACACTAGATCCGGTAAACGATTCCAGACGTTTCCTGCCGTGACAGTGAGTCTTTCGGCCTCATGATTTGGCGCTTAATGGTTGCTTCCGGCCTGTGTGTAACCCCAACTCCAAGTGCAGTGAGAAGACGACTGACGGCCTCCGAGACGTTCTTCATGTACGGAAGAGCCCGCCAAAATTTGGGGCCGGGTGGATTTGGTCTCTGGTGTCGTTTTCATATGCACTGGTTGAAAAAGTTGCGCGGGTAGACATTGGCTCTCATTACTCGTCGAAGATATTGTAATTCAGCAACCTTGTCTTCCATTTCACTGCAGTGCGTCTCAACGCGCCTGTATAGCGCCCTTATGCAACTGCATTTGTGACTGGTCGGGTGGTTGATGTTGAAGTTCAGTATTTGTGTCGTATTCGTCGCTTTCCTGAACACTTTGATTTTTAGGCCACCACAGTCCTTGCGGCAGACGAGGACATCCAGGAAGCCCAGCTGGTTGTTGTCATCCTCCTCCATCGTAAATTTGATGTCCGGGAAGACGGCGTTGAGATGTTCGTTGAATGTCAGCACCTGATCCCGTTCGATGACGACGAAGTTGTCATCCACATACCGAGCCCAGAATTTCGGTCTGTGGTGTCGGACAACCAGTGACTCCAGTCGTTTTAGGACCGCCTCCTTCATGAATCCCGAAATCAGCGAGCGCATTGGCCTTCCCTTCACCTGCACATAGATTGTTCTGTCGAACGTAAAGTACGTCATGAGACAGAACTTCAAAAGCCGTTTCTTCGTATTTTTGTCGTAGGAGTAGTTCGATGGTCTCGACTGCCAGGTCATACGGTATAGAAGTAAAAAGAGACGTCACATCAAATGAAACCGTCACGTCGCATGGCAGGAGACTTAACCCTTTAAGTTTCTCCAAGAATTGTGTTTACGAGTTGAATGTGGTGCTCGATTCGGAGGTCAGAAACTTGATACGTCCAAACAGCCACTTTGCCAGTTCGTCGGTTGGAGTGCCCTTTAGTGATACGATAGGCCGGAGAGGAACGCAAACTTTTGTGAGACCCACAGCAGCCACGTGCTATTAATACTGCCTCCCTGTGTCCCACCATTACCTTTATCTGCTATTGTCTCTGATGATGGATTCGAGTGAGAATCCGAAAATTCAGGCCAGTCAATTTCTTGTTCCATTTATTACAGCTTCGTCTTCTGAACTGTTACCTGGAACTCGTCCGTTAGCTTTTATCTGCAATTTGTACTGTCGTCCACGTTGCGACTATGGCGTACTCAAAATATCAGCTAAATATCCCACGCTCAGCATGGTTCGAAGACAGTAATTTGATCTTAAAATGCTACAGGTCATGCCTTCAATTGTTGAACATCTAAATTGGCGCCAACGAGGTGCCCAGGCGCTCCGCTGAAAATATTGCATTAAAAGCATGCATGGTGTAACTGACAGGTTCTAGTTAAAAGTGTACACGCACGAATAGTTTGAACAGGAGAACACAGAAGGCTTTCTTACGGTATCTGATGGTAATCCAGGGTGTACCGAACGCGTTGGCAGTATGGACAGCATTCCGCCTCATACAGGGTAAACTTTTCCGGAATAGTTGCTGGTTCAGGATCTCCTGGAAGGAAAAATTGGTATGGTGTGGTTATGTAGCCGCACTTGATGGACACAATACTGCTGACCTACTTAATTATTTTGAGTTGGTGTAATTACCTGAGCATGGTGTTGCTGTTTGTTAAGGTGTGTATTCTGCTGACGGCCTTGTTTCTTTGTTGTCGTGTTAACCTTTTTTGACCCATTGCGATGGTCCTTCTTGACTTTTTACATGTCGTCTCCTTCCTACTTTTGCGTTGAATGTTTTATGGTTAGGATTAAGAGCAGCGGTTAAGGGTTAGAGTTAAAGGGTCAGGGTTAGGGAGGGTTCAGGAGCATCTGGAATGAAAAATTTGTGAAGGACGACAGAGAGAGCTTTTAGGAGTCCGAGTAATGGGGTTTTTCATGAAATGGCAAACTGTTTTGTGCGGCTAATATTCGAGGGATTTTTCATTTTTGTGGAGGCAGCAGATCCTGGCTTACACATCTAATGTGACCCTGTATATCCTTTTTACTTTGACGTCACTAGCGGCGATCCCATCGGCGTAGTTTCGAGTATTTACACTATCTACCCGACTGACCAAATGAAGTAGCACTTTTGACAAAAGGTTTTGATCTTCATAAGCGCATGTCGGGGATGCACATGGAAAATGGACGTAAATATGTCTGCAGACGACAGACACCTCCTGCTTTCTTAACATCTGCTCGCTTACAAATCTTAGTTCCTGAATACTACTACCAGACAGTCATAAGGTCGAGGTCTTTAAGAGGGAGCTGGATTTGTATAGCAGTTTCCACTAAATTAATACCCGACCTCTGTAACCCTGACAAATTCCACCGTTATACTACTACTTTCTATATTTCAGTAATATCTTAAATTGAATTTCTTATTGCCTATAACCCATCGCCTACGCTTACTGCCATGTACCTATGCACCTTTTGTACCCAGGTATATTATGTATTCCTCATGCTCTTGAAACGACCGCTGTACTACTGCCCATACCATTAACATTCGAGACAGTTTTTTATCTGTACAGAGTTGACGCTTTTCCTATGATTTGTTACCTCTGTGATACCTTTTTCAGTTTTTGAGATTTTGCAGTTGCTTGTAAAAAATTGGGAGTTCAAAGGTGAAGACCTGCATTTCCCTCAATAAAACTAAACAGAACTGAACTGAAAGCGTTCACCGAAATACCGGCCAACGACTTGGGACCCCCATTGACGTTTGTTCTGTCGAGGTAACCACGATGTCTCCCAGCACTTAAGTTTGATGACGCGTTGATGTGATCAGCTCAAAAAATCGTGAGTACAACTCGATTCTCCGACCAGCCTTCTACTTCCACTAGAATTCTATGTGCAAATTTTGGACTAGCTTAGCGTATTCCCATTTAGAGACGCAGCTACAGGGACTAATTGTATGCACACTGCCGGCATGAGGTTTAGTATATCTCACATCAGTCACCAAGCAAGAGAGTATATGTCGCACTCGAGACCCGCTAGTGAATGAGGGCGATGGTTTTAACTAGCTCAAGTGTCGCTGTCGTAGCTCCACTAGGATTTGTCGCCCTCCCACTGCTCAAAGGAAATGTGACTAATTTGCATCACAACTGCATTTCATTCTTCTGGAGACAGAAAGCATCAACCAGCTAACTCAAGCAATGCGGGCCGAAATTCTGAAGCGCATTTTTCGTTAGAACGGATTGCTTAAGTGGGGTGTAGCAGAATTCCAAGGCATGTCACTCACATCAGGAGGTCGGCTTTCAAGTGAACATCCTATCGACACCCGGCTGGAAGTACTGTCTGCAAACTCTGACTACTTATGCAATATGCACGTTTGCACTGACTTTCGATACCCTTATAAATTCGGATCAACTTAACAGAAGATATGCACAAAAGCATTATTACTTGCACTCATTTTTTGGCAACTTACGGCTTTTCCTAGTTGTGTGCCTAAAAAAGGGTGCCTTTCAGTTTTAAAAATGTTTCTAATTATGGGATTTGTAAGGAGCATGAAGTTTCCATGAAGATGCCCTATCTCCTCATTTATGGTTACTGCTTATAAAGTATGCATTACAAAGTTTTGGGAGGCCCACATAATGGCTTCTTGGTAACATTTATAAGCCTAGAAATTTCCCCACACCTAAAGTTTACAGCTTGTGATTTGGAACTCCTGGATCCGCAATGGTAGTGGCATGAGAGGTTGAAAATTATCAAGGACTTAAAAAGTTTTTATGCCAAAATATACCCTTTCTTCACTGATAAATTTCGATGGCAAGTGTGGGTCCCCGAATGGAGCTGTAAATATTTAACCACTTGAGAAAATGCAAACAAACGCAGCGGTGTTGCGCGATTCTATCATTTGTGTTAGTGATTGCACGCGAGTTTGTTGGGTAATAACAGATACTGAAGATCAGACTCCTAACACTGTCTTCCATGTCTACACCAACAAACACGCTTCCGTGTTTTACCATGCGTGGCTGTGTTTAGCTTGTCTAGTTTATTTACACGAAACACTAACTACCAGTATTGTTTGCAAATGAACCGAGGCTCCTAGTTTTTAGGCGATAAACGTAAAATGAGCATGCGATAAATAAATAACTTTAAATTGAATGATGGAAACTCAAATTCGACGATGCTGAATGTCATTATTTCTGCATGCCCAGCGTAATCAGGTCGTTGTGTCAGGTCTGACTGATGAGTAACATGCGTTCGTTATTGAGCACGGAAAATACTTTACCAAGTTACGGATGTTTTCCTTGACGCCATCTATTGCAGCCATGCGCATCCTGGATATTGAAATGTATTTAGGTTTCTAGAATGCCTCGGCCGTCATCATGATTTGCAGAAATCGTGCATGTTGCGGCGGAAATACTCTGATTATAAATGTAATTAATGCAAGATAGTTTCTTTGCAATGAACTGGTCATTCAGAGAGCACGAGGTATTTATTATCCGCTATTTCGCTCCAAATATAAAGAACATAAACACAGCAATTTTATTCTTGGACCTTGTTTACAGTTCTGTCAAGTGTACATATTCCAACCTATTCTCCGTTCTACTTGATACACTCCAAGTTCATGTATCCACGGGCTCGAGACGTTTTAGATCTTCTACGCCGATCACTTAACGAGAAAAATACGGCCAGACTGGCACACGGTCGGATCTTATTCCATAGCCGCAGCTGCAGTTAACAAGCCCCAACCTTCTGTCGAAACGGACCGGTGATAATAGTGGATTTAAATTTCGCCCCTAACACCCAACCCTAACCCCAATTTCAAACCCTAACCCCTCACAGGTGCGGCAAGTAAGTAGGATCTTACCCACGCAACACTTAAAGAGTCAACAAATTTGGCATGAATGTAATCGCCTCCAAGAGGTTGTCCTCAAAAATAAGACGAAGGCACGGTCACTGGGACAGTAGATTTATTTGCCTGAGCTTTCGAACTCGGACTGGAGTTCATCATCAGAGACTACTTTGAGTGCAGCAAATTGTGAACATTTATATCGCTCGTCCTTGCGGGGGGAGGGGGAGTACGTCCGTGGCTAGGTAGGGTTTGTGCCGCCTGGTCCACGATGGTCCCCCGGCGTGGTGACGCCGTTTGTACTTCGCGACGGTGTGAGCAAATCGATGTGTCTGTTGATGGAGTTGATGTCCGACACCCACGCCTCCAACAGCTCTCGCCCTGTCTTGTTGCCGGCTCGCGCCAATATCCGAGTGTTGGCGAAGTCGAACTCATGGCCTTCCTCCAGCGTGTGAGTGGCTACTTGAGATAGTGGGTCGCCTCTCCGAACGGCCCGTTTGTGCTCAAGTATTCGTGAGCTGAGACGTCGTCCTGTTTGGCCTGTGTAGTGGCAAGGACAGTTTTGGCACGGCGTCACCACGCCGGGGGACCATCGTGGACCAGGCGGCACAAACCCTACCTAGCCACGGACGCACTCCCCCTTCCCCCCCGCAAGGACGAGCGATATAAAGGTTCACAATTTGCTGCACTCAAAGTAGTCTCTGATGATGAACTCCAGTTCGAGTTCGAAAGCTCAGGCAAATAAATCTACTGTCCCAGTGATAGTGCTTTCGTCTTCTTTTAAACAAAAACCTGGAATGCGCATTTTCTCTTCCATTCGTGAGGTTTTCCTCAGAACTTTGCTGCGTTTCGTTTTATCCCTATTCCTCGAAAGGTTTTGCCTGTTCTTACATAAAGTCCTGTTGCTACTCAAATCGGATAAGGCCTGATATAAGTTTTGCTTTTCCGAGCAAATGAGTCATTCGGTACTCTGCTGAACGGATTTCATTTTGGACCAAACCCTATATAAGAACAGATAACGCAGTTCGAAATAGGTATTTGCAGTAAAACAACGTGGAGACTAGGAAAGCCGATTAATATTGAGGAAATTCCACCAACTCCAAAGTGCAACGTAACTGTTCACCATGCATTAATTTGGCTTGTAGCATCAAAAAAGCAGAATTTTGCTTACGCTTACCCTGTTTCAAGTGCTGATCTTCATCAGAGGACATTGTCGGACAGAGTACAGAGCGTGAACTTGCACATGTAGTGATTCATTCCGTTTTATAAACCCCCCCCCCTTAAGTGCCGTCGACGTTAGCTATTGGTTGCTGGTGTTGACTGGTGATTGGTAGATATTCTCCAGGTAGGTCTTAAGAACATCTCGCATGCCACTCGCTACGGCGGCAGCTGTGACAGTTTCGTAAATTCCTAAACATTCCGTCTAGTTGGAGGATACAACCCGGTAGTGGAATCGGTGAGAAGTCTACCTCGAGTTTGTTATTCACATTGATGATCATTTACACCTGAGGCATTCTCAATGTTTGCCAACTGAAAGCAGTAATGCAGATAAATTTGAACTGTTAATATAACTGCGACGTGCTCACTCAATAGCGGCCAGCTTGCGTTTTACTTCATATTTCCCCACAAGGACGGCTCACCCCCGAAACAACATCTTTCAAAAGAAACCACGACAACGAACTTTTGTGCGCGGAATTTCTCAATGCTGGCACAATCTCCGCACTAAAATTTTGCTCTCTAAACTTCTGGAAACGTTTATTTCACAGCGTATTGTCAAGCGCAAATCTTGTGCTCGAAGTATTTAGTAAAAAGGAACAAAACAATTCTTGTTGTTTACTAGAAACCAGTGGTCGCATTTACGAATAATGAATGCTAACTCCCAAAGAAGGTTCGTCTTCACTCTAAGGTAGAATCACTACACCATCGCTAGTCTGAAATGCCAATGCCTGCACTTCGTATGTCAGTATACCGGTTTGGTCTATAATGCAAGATTGTGGGTAAAGTTGATGTAAGCAGATAGTACTTAACTGCAAAAACTAAATGCCATCTAATTGAGGGATAGGACAAGTTTCATAACACTACGCTGAAGGATGTTGCCAGCTAACCCCCAAATCTTGCGTCTGGGTCGTAACCAAGGCGGCCTGGTCGATTAATCCAACAAATCTGAAGGGGAACATGAAATAATTTGCATAAGCTGCTAATTGTTGCGTCCTTTCGCCAAACCAGTCCTAGTGTTGACCGCGTGCGGGTCTGTGAACATCCAGGACGGTAGGGTTGACGGTAACCTTCTGCTGACACACTCGAGTTTCCTCAAAGACATTTTCATCTAGCGCTTTCAGGTCACACTGTGGACCAGTTGACTGCTGAAATGGAGATGGTGAGCAGGCAAATTTAACGAAACAGTAGCCAATCTAGTGGTCCCCTGCGTGGCTGCATTCGGAGCCACATCTTGATCGGTCCAGCCGTCGGCTTTTCAGATAACCTTGATCAGTAGCCCGTCTTGCCGATCTCACTTCCGGACGGGGACAGAGTCCAGCAAGTGCCAGTGTTGAGCTCGGGGGAGCATACAGGTTGCCTTCTCCCACGTCGGAGGGCGGAAGAAATTGTTGGTCTGGAGGAGGTGATGTTCTTCACAAATGCGCAGAAAGAGAAGGTCATTGTCGTTGCTGACAGCGGGACCCAGCACTCCTGTCCATGCAGCGTAGTCTGTTCCGATGCGGGCATTAAAGCCGTCAAGGACAATCAGCCTGTCCGCCTTCGGTACGATCACCAGGAGGGCTCGCAGATTCACGCAGACTATGTTCTTTGACGCGTCAGAGCTAGTCATCGGGGATGTCGAAGTAGATGCTGACGATGTTGGCGATTTGTCCTTCATGAAGAGGTGGACGTTGTCTCGACAGGCTGTCGCCGATGCGCTGTGGTAGACAAGGCGTTCGTCCACGATGTCGTTCCGAATGGCCTCTCAGGAAAAAGGTGCAGCCGGCACCCACTTCCTCCAATTGATTGTGTTACGAGAAGCGGGTTTCGCTGAATGCACCGATGTCCACCTTGAAGCGTGCCAGTTCACGAACGACTAGTGCCATCCTCTGTTAGGGTCTACTGCTCCTCTGATTAGCTGAAAGTTTGCGACAATTCTAGGCTCACCCTGGCAGCCTGCGGGTTGGATGCGGGTTGCTGTTCATTATGGTTCTCGACTGCGTATTTCGCATCCAAGAGCAATGACATACATGTTGATGAAGTGGACTCACTTTTTGGCTGGAGCATATTTTCTAGCCCATTCTCCTAAAGGAGTTAAGTAGTGCTATCCCCAAAAAGGGCTGCTTAGTCATTCCAGACGGGTGCCGAAATCTAGCACAGGCCTCGGAGGAGAGCGAGCAGAGTTATCCTGCGCCGACTACGAGACTGCATGTCGCCTTTCCTCAGGACTTTCGAAGTGGGGAAGCAGGGGAAGTGGTAAGGTGGGAAGGGGAGACGGTAAAATACCAGGTGCGGAGACACAGAACATCTGACATCTGCTTTAACCAGCTGGTCGAGGCGGTTAGCGGAGTGTGACCGATGGACAGATAATAGCTTCAGAATGTCAGGAGGATCCTTCCTAACAGATGCGCGCACCTGCTAGTCTATCGATCCGCCGGCGTGCGCGTGTCGAGATCGCGCTATCCACCGGCAGGATTGGAGAGGCGCCCAGCCACTCAGATGAGTCAGAAGACCAGTCCACATGCCTACAACTCAAGGACATGATCTGATTGGCTCAATGGCAGGCCGCCTATGGCCTTTTTGTACCTACCCTTGAAGCAATGTTTTCCCGGAATAAATTTGAATAAGGAAAAGGCGACAAAGCATGCAGTATTTACTGCGTTGATTGAACAGTTTGCCTTGTCATATAACTATGCAATGACCGTACGCAGCTGAATGAGAGGTGTCGAAATTTATGACGTCAGTAAATACTGCATGCTTTGTCGCCGTTGCCTTTTTCATATCTACCCTTTTCACCAGATTTTGTTGTTAGGAGCCGAGCAATAGACGCGTGTTCTTCACCCCTTGATTGTGAGTTCTCTTTTGGGGATTCGATTTCGGATAGTCGTAAACAGGGCCCCCATCTAAGCGTTACGGGTAGAACATAACACAGGGAGCCACGGACGGGAGTTTGGTGCTAGTCAGGGGCCGTAGCTTTGATCGTTATTCAGAAGATGAAGTTGAGATCACCGGAACAGAAAATGTTTCGGCCTGACGTTTCGGATTCGCTCTCGAACCCAATAGTTAATTGCAGCGAATGTGTCATCCGTTTTAGATGCCGGCGAGACGATTGCCCGGCCATTTGGCCCATTGTTATTTGTAATGTTGGTTGTTCAAGTTATCGACTGATTTTTTTTTCTAATTCTACATAGTAACTATAACGTCCTACTTGACAAAGACATGGTGACTCCCTTGTCTTTGTCGGTAATAACATTCTGCCTATATCATGCGCCGCTGTGCGGCTGCTGGTTGGGCTCGAGAAAGAGAGCCCATAAGGCACAACGGAACGAGTGAGTTCCGTA
>CACRXP010000171.1:602445-614627 GCA_902702965.1 Spirometra erinaceieuropaei | reverse complement strand
GAAACCGATCGGGCAACGGACCCGTGGCCCGGTGGTTAGGGGCGTTGGACTTCTACTTAACAGGTCGCGAGTTCGAGCCTCGGGTGTTCCACACTTCCGGGTTGGGTATGACTGGCTGTCGACGGCTAGTAAGCCAGAAATGGCCATTCCAGTCTCCCTTGTCTTTGTCGGTAATAAAAGTCTGCCTAATACACAGTGATCTAAAAATGCGTCGAATTTTAAACGAAAGTCAGTTTAGCGAGAAACGCATGACCTTGCCTGTAAATCATTTGGCCGTTTTTCACTTCAGCATAAAGGAGAGAGATGATACTTCATTCTAAATAATCATTCTAACCAGCGAGCTAATTCATCTGAAACGTGGCGGGCACAGAACATGACTAAGGACCACTTTAATACGGGTGGTATTGCGCTAGATCCCAGGAAGAGCACCTGCTTCCATATCGGAAACATTACATTCACACTACCCTGAACACTGTCCTTAAACTCGATCGCAACCCTAAAAATAACCCTACTTTAACCCCACACTCGGTCCAAACTCTATCTTTAACCCTAACCTTAACCATAACCCAAATGTCACAGCAGTATAATGTCAGGCCCCCTTTATTACGGGAGATGATTATTATCGCAGACAACTTTCAGTAAGTGATATCAGGCCTTTCATGAATGCCTCCATGCCTTCCATAGTTTACTGCAATTCTACTTTAAGTCGGGGTCTGCCAAAAATCTCAAATGCAGCATCGAAAAACGTATTTGAGGAGGTTATAATTGCTACAGTAGGCGGGCTAACTCAAGAAATGTCAGCTGAAATTTCGAAATGCTTTCCGTTTCGAAAAGATTAATTAAGCAGGGTTTAAAAACTAATTATTTTGCTGCATAATTCTCGAATAATTCAGTTAACTCTGGGTGCCGGCTTTCGAATGAACTCCTTCCCGACAGCATGCAAGAACCATGCTCTGCAAAAAATGACTATTTAAGTAGCATGCAATTTTTCCATTGATTTTCGATGCCCCTAAATATTCAATTATATTTCATGGAAAACGTTCATCAAAATATTCGTTCTTTCATTCTTTCGGTAGTGAATTACGTCTTCTTCCATTTTTATACTCGAAGGGAATGTATGATTCCGTTTTCAAAAACTTTTCCAATTTTCGAATAATTTTGAACCAGACCTGCCGTTGCGCTTGCATTCAGAGTTTCCAAACCACAAGCCGTAAATTTTCTGCGTAGGGAAAATTATACAGTTATCTACTGTATTAAGAGAAGACCCAGTGGGTTTCATAAAATTGAGCCGTGGATTTGAGCCATATTGTTAACTGTACAAACCACATTAGTAAATGCAGATACATGACATTTTCTGAATGGCCATTTCACGGTATTAAAAAACCGCCCAATTATAAACTTTTTTGAAAACCAATTTATGCCCTTCCTTTGAGTATAAGTGTGGAAAAACGCCATTTTCTACCGAATGAGCAAGCGTATGAATATTTTATGCCTGTTTTCCATGAAATATAATTGAATTTTTAAGGGCATCGAAAATCAATGATAAAATTGAACACAACTTAAGTAGTCATTTTTGCAGAGTATAGTCTTGCATGCAGTCGGAAAGAAGTTCATTCGAAAGCCTAAACCCTGAGGTACCTGGATCATTATAGAATTATGCTTCGTGATGATTAGCTTCACAACCCTACTTAATTAATATTTTCGAAACGGGAACGCATTTCGCAATTTCGGCTGACATTTCATGAGTTAGCCCACCTAATGCAGGGTTAGGCAATAAAACCTCAACTCTTGTTGTTGTCCTGACAGATGTTAACTTCAGGACATATATTTCTATAGGACTGCCAGCAAGCAGAGGGGTTTTCGAGAAACATTTGTAGATGCGAGCTTGTGCTTCAAAGACCGCTCATTTCTTACACAGTGGCTCTTAAGTTATCAAGCGGGTATTTGCTTCTATTACCCTACATGAATACGAATATCCTGCAACATTTTCAATTCACCAACCTGTTATTTGCCTACGCTGGTCTGTTTATTTTTGAAATTGTGTATCATATTTGTAGGGAGCTAGAAAGCTCGGATGACATTTCATTTTTATTGCTGTGCATGTATGCGTTTTGATTGTTCCAAGCGAAACAGGTAATTTTGACTGTAGGGAAAAGGAGTTACTCACAGGCCTGACTAAACAATCCACCGACAATTCATTCGTCTAGAAGATCCTATCCTTATGCAGGAGTTGTAGGTTGTTACCTGTCAGCCTCAGTGCAGTTGCAGGATGGACAACTGCGTTGGAGAAACCAGCCGAGGACTGCAAGCACGAATACGTGAACATCGGTTGACCGTACGAAGGTTAGACCCAAGGTCAGAGGTAGCAACCCACGCCGCGCAGCTGGGGCACATCTTAAACTTTGAGGTTGTTCAGATGGTGAGTCGATGCAATAAATGGATAGCAAGGCGGGTGCACGAAATCTGGACGCCTGCCAACGGTCCTGTCGACCGCCACATTAATTTTCGTCACCCATGTCTGGTTGTAGGGACCCTCCAGACTGGGGACAGTCGCGGTGAGGAGCGATCGGTGTCGCAAATTATCGCCGCAGTCAACAAGGATGGGGTTCACACAGACCAGCGTACTATGGGTACATCAGATGCAACCACATACGTGACACTGGCGGGCCATATAATGCTTACTGCGTCCATGAATTTCTAGCCCCTGAAGATGGATAAACAAAACAACTACTCGCCATGTCGGATCCCCAAATAACCTCTCTTCATATACGCCTCTCCTTCTTCTGCTTTGCCCCCTGCTGGTCGCGTTTTCACTAATATTGACAAGTTGAAATACTTAGATGGATATCTGATATTAGGTCAGTAAGTCTGTAGTCGTAGTCAAACCCACATAGTACAAAATATTATCAGACAAGAAAAACATTCCCTGCTTCTACTTAGAATCGGTAAAAGCGAAACAGGTGTTCACATTTGACATTCAGAGCATGCTAATTGAAATCCCTAGTTTAATCGAAGTAAAAATCTCACAAAACTAGTTCTTATGATAAATCCTCAGTGCAGAGGCGTTGCAACAAAAAACGCACCAAATCTGCTCTCATTCTTGACGACATCATTGTATATAGATGTGCTATTGTATATAGATGTGCTATAGAAGTGTATATTAGATGTGCTAACTCATGAAATGTCAATCAAAATTTCGAAATGCGTTCTCGTTTCGAAAAGATAAATAAAGAAGTGTTGTAAAACTGATCATGATGCAGCATAAATCTATAATAATCCAGTTACCTCAGGGTGTCGGCTTCTGAAAGAATTTATTTTCGGCTGCATGCCAGATCTATACTCTGCAAAAAATGACTACTTGTGTAGCATGCAATTTTCTCATTGATTTTCGATGCCCTTGAAAACTGAATTATATTTCATGGAATACATGCATAGAAAGATTCATTCTTTTACTTATTCGGTCGAAAATCACGTGTTCTTCTAATTTCATACTTAAAAGAAGAGTATAATTCGGTTTTAAGAAACTTTTCTAATTCCCGAATAATTTTGAACCCGACCTGCTGATACATTTGCTTTCAGGGTTTAAAAACTACAAGCTGTATATTTTCCGTGTATGGAAACCCATGCATTTCTCTACCGTTTTTAGAGGAGACCATACGAGGTTCATAAAATTAAGCAGTGGATTTGAGCAATATTGTTAACTTTACAAGCCAAATTCGTAAATGCAGATAAATGACGTTTGATGAACGGCCATTTAAGGGTTTTAAAAAATCTCACAATTAGAAACTTTTTTAATACCGAAGTATACTCTTCTTTTGAGGATGAAATTGGAAGAAAACGTGATGTGCTACCGAATAGGTAACAGAATGAATATTTTTATGTATGTTTTCCATGAAATATTATTGAATTTCCAAGGGCATCGAAAATCAATGAGAAAATTGCGTGCTACATAAGTAGTCTTTTTTTGCAGAGCATCGATCTCACATGCAGCCGAAAATAAATTCTTTCGAAAGCCGACATCCTGAGGTAACTGGATCATTATAGATTTATGCTGCATCCTGATTAGTTTTACAACACTACTTAATTTATCTTTTCGAAAAGAGAACGCATTTCGAAATTTTGGATGGCCTTTCATGAGTTAGCACATCTACTGTAAGTACTTTCCATCGGGTAAGGGGTCATGTTGAATGGCAAAACGTGTCGCCCATGTAGAAAGTCAGGGCTCTGCACATGTGCAATACGAGTGACGACTCCAGTTACGTTAAAACTTTGTTTTGCATTGTCGATAGAAACAGACAAGCCAGCTCCAGGAAGCAGTTCATAGGAAGAAGGAGATGCAATCACTGGAACAAGAAGTCTATTGACCTGAGGTTTCGAATCCTCACTCGAACCCATAATCAAAGGCAGTCGCAGATAAAGGTAGTGGAGGCACAAAGACTGCAGTATTTATAGTACATAGCTGTCTTAAGGGCCACATGTGTAATATAATTAACGGCTACCGCGATCACCGCTAGGGATAGTAACTGATTCGATGACGGTTCGTCAGTCCGCGTCCAAGAAGTTAATTTTGTCATCCGTGTTGGATGTTTGCTTGATGGTTACTCGGTCATTTGGACCGCTGTCACTGGGACTGTTGCTCGCCGGGGCTTTCCCACGCGACTGATTCCTCTGCCGGGGAATGCCTGATCACCGAATATGGTATCTGCAGTTAACGTCTCGGGCGCAGACTGGCGAACCATCATCGCATCAATCACGACCTCCAGCGGCGATCGCAATCGCCGTTAATTAGATTACGCATGTGGGCCCGTGACAGCTACGAAGTCTTCATACCTCTACTACCTTTATCTGGGCCTGCATCTGATGATGGGCTCTGTGTGAGAACTCGAAACGTCAGGCCAATAAACTTCTTGTTCCTTTGATTGCATCTGCTTCTTCTGATCTATATAATTTACTAGAGGCCCCATCTATATACCAGACTTATTGATACGAATGTCACTCACCTAAATCTAACATCGATTGCAATTTTTCATGTGTACTTCAACATTGTTAATTACATGTAATCGGATGAATGATTTCCCTGTGGGTTTATATTCATAGTCCGCTGGCCGCACAAACGGAAATTTAATTCTGGTCTTCCGGCCGACCAACCTGCCTAAACCAAATCGCCTCCTGACTGCTGGCAGTGTTTGCGCACCATCAACTTGGTGATCGCGTCAGACGTTGTGAACTTTTTAGTGCCTCACACCGAGACGCGTCTGACATCGGAGCTGACCTTCGCAGCTTCTTTTCTGACTTCCGCTGGCAACATATGAAGGTTTTTTAAAATCCGCTCCGTGTCGCATGAGAGGTGCCGGCATCACGCGCAGCGGAATGTGAGATTACACTGGACCCCCGTGTTACAATCCTACTTTATCTTGATCATCTAGCTCTCAGCTGACTTACTAAATGATATTTACGTTAAGAAAACTAATCACAAATCTGCAATAGGCTCGAACTTGATATATCCATACATACGCCCGGTTTGAGGAGACGAAGTCGCGATCGCTGGAACCTGAGATCTCTTTTCCGGAGGTCTCGAATTCCTCTTCAAATAAAAGCTTCTCCGTTAGCACTTGAATTTGAATAAATGATTCCGTTGATTTTTTGATTGATATGGCTGGCTCTTTGGGAACTAAATGCGTACGTGTCCGTTTTCCGGCAGGATTTCGGGATTGGATGTGTTTTTCTGTGCTATCTACGAGCCTACGAGTAGAATGCTTACGATATGACATGATGGAATGAGAGGCAAGCTTATGTTCAACGCGAAACAACCCGATAACGGCAGGAACATTTGTGAGTCTTAAAATCGTGCCGACATCAATCACAGTGCGACTTGGTATGTATCTCTGTGCACATATGCGCGATAAGGGACGATTGTTGACGATTCGCAACAGTAGATAATTCTCATTCAAATTTTCTGACAGACTTCGAAGTACTATGGTATGTAAGGCCAAAATTAGGGACTACATAGGCAAAAAATGGGCGACGGAGACTGGAAGGGTCATCTTAGACTTGCCAGCAATCATCCGGTAGCCATACCCCATCCCAGGTCTGCAACACATGGGTCTGGAGCTCGCGTCTCGTTGGTGTGAAGACCAACGCCCTAAGCGCTGGGCCACAGACTCGTGCTCTCGGTCGCTATCGTGTACATTTAGTGTAATAAAGGACACCCACCGATCACACCACGTGACCTACTAGTCCCATTGTGCATAGGTGTTCAATCAGGAGTCTGTAGGCAGTCGCTGTGCGATTGTCTGCGGAGTTCACATTTAAGCTGCTAAACACAGCGTGAAGGATGTGTTGAGTAACGCAATCTGTGGACGTCCACTATCACGGCGCTGACACCGTATAATGTTGCATTTATGCCCTGGCAGGTATGCTAGGTGGCTTTGAACAGCAAAGTGGTCAATGGCTACCGTACTAGGCGATTGGCCAACTCATCGGGGTGCTCCTACTTTGCTTGTTTGGGGTCTCCTGGAAGGTAGATAATATATTGAGGCTGTATATCATGAACCCCACTACATCCTGAACTGTGGGCTAACGACTGTCTCCATTGTACGTTAGAAGTTGCAGAGACCACAGAATGCTTCAACCGCAAGGTCCTGCGGTTTGGATGGGAGATTGTTGCGACACCAAAAAACACCAGCCTCTCTACGTTGATTCGACTTTAACCAGCTTTATTTTCTTTGCGAATTGAATTACTAAATGCGCCACCGTTAAAATCATCAGCAGATGAATAATTAGCCTGCAAGCCCTCATCTGGTCGCGTCTCGAGGCGTGACAACTGGCCAGAAGGGAACATCCAACTTGGGTACATTTGGGAGACATCATAATCGCCGCGTAGACGTTTTTGTGAACTTTGCCATCTACCGGACCTTGGTGGTGATGAGGTTATCGCTCGTTCGTCGAGCCACCGTTCTGCGACCTCAGACTGACCGCGCGCAATCAATGGTCTAAGGTCATTTCCGGTGGCGGTCAACAGAACTGCGGCTCGGCTAGAGAGCGATAAGGACATCATGACTGAATGCTTGTATAAGCAATGTCCGCTGAAGCGGTTGTGGGGCGATTATTTAGCCATTAACAATTACCTCTTTTTGCACACCTTGACAGAAGGCACGCACAGCGTGGAAAAAATCACGGCCGCCATTTAGGCAAAACAGCGGACTAGTTTTTTTGTCCAACATACACAACAGTGCAGAGGTTTGGGTACTGTCCACACCAGACTGCCTCGTATCCATTGGTTTTAATTAGCCTAGCTATCTGAGCTGAGATGGCATTTCCTGCTCGGTTTACGGGATATGTTCATTCCACTAAGCTTTGGGGCTTAATGGAGCCCGTAAGCACAGTCGCAAATAGACCAAGACCAATTGCTGAAAGAGAGAGTTGACAAAGTCAGGACTGGCTTGAGTTTCGATTTATAGTCGGCCATAACCGATCACAGGTTGGATCGTCCGAGATTCGAACCCAGGATCTTTTGTCACTGAATCGAACGCCCAGGACCGTTGTCCTCTCAGTTACGGTCAGGGGTAATATCTGCGTTTGAAATGTATGCAATAATCATGTCAGGGGACATGCGTCAATCTCAGAATATTTGATTTGGCATCAGCTACAGGCGATAATTATGCAGAAGCGCTGAAGAAAGATCTGTACACCGGACAATGCTTTTGAAAATGTGGTCTGAAATATAAGCAAATAGACGAGTCCCCGGAAGCAGCCGCAATGATGCTAGCTCTCAAGTTGCGGCTCATTTGACGAGATCTGGCCACACATTCAAATACGCCCAGGCCGAAATTCTCGCTTGAGGTGACAACCGCGTGGGCCGCGAGCTGACTGATTCGTGGTTCACTGGCCCCCAGCATATTATCAAGTGCAATGACCTGCCTCTTCCATACTCGGTGCTGAGACTTCGCCCAGGCGGAGTAAACTACCCACCCGGGGGGCGCACAGGCGACCACTGTTCCCAACGCCAGGATTGGTCGGTCAGATGGTCGAGCGATCATCGCACAAACATCCGTGATGAAATTGCGGCAATTAGCAACACGAACGTCGGCCCCCGAATAGTCATCACACCAAGTGAAAAACCTCGGTGAAGCGGGGGGGGAAGCAGTGAAATTGCATACGCATGCTTACTGCTCCATTGTGCATAGAGCACCCCTTCCTACCATTTACTCTGATGATTGGTCCGAGCTGTAATCCGAAACGTCGGACAAATAAAACTCGTATTCCACCAATCGTGTCTTCTTCTTGGTCCTGGAATGTTTAAACGTCTTGTTTTGCCTAAAGATTTAAACATTTTATATTCGTTCAAATTCATATCCCTGAAACAGAATTGAGACAGCAGATATGTCTATAGACATCTCCCGTAAGGGTCGCAAATGACTGAAAAACGACATTGTGGATGGTCTGAGGACGTGCGTTTCAAGCAGGCATCTACTCTGCCCGTCTTCTGAGACTGAAGAGTCATACACCGGGATCCCATCGCAATTTGCTTGATGCGTAGTTCATCGCTGTCAACTGTGGGGTTGGTCAAACACGTGCCATGGGTGCCACCTCCGACCTTGCCGACTACGGCAATAATTGGCGGCATCGATTGTTTTACGCCGTCAGTTCCTTCTGACAAGAATTCTCATAAAAGCAGATAGGGATAAGGCGAAGTAATATGGCTGAATAAACAGTTGTCACCTCCCAGGTGCCTTAATGAGCAATTATCGGCCCTGAACACAGTCGCAAAGGAGTCAACGCTAAAAATGTGTCTCATTTGCGCGGTCATATCGCAATGACCTGAGACTGTGTGCCGAGACGATGACTGCACAACAATGTTGGCTAGCAGAGGCATAGCGACTACATCCTATAAATTATGCCGTCCTTTATGCATGACCCGCCCGTATTCGTTATTGTCTCCGATGATGGGTTTAAGCAGATATCCGAAAGGTCAGGCGAATAAGGCACTTGTCCCATCGATCGTGTCTCATTCTTCATCAAACAGGAAAGTGAAAATGCGGAGAATTTTCTAATTAACGGTGAACAACGTTTACCGCCGTTGAAAAGTCAATGTAAATAAAATGATTCATTGAAATCGACTTAGTAACATACTGATAGTTATGTTGATGTCTCGTTAGATGCGACTTGTATAGTTCTGGCCGATCTTTAATAGGAAATTATCCAGATGCCATTTAAAACACTCACGTGTGGAAGAATACATGACGTAAGTCGGTATGGAATTCCACCTGCCAATCAGTCCCTGCAGGCAAAAAAGGAGCGTTGATGAATACGGCCTAGTCACTTTTTTAGTTGAGTGTTTTCATCTGAGATTCGTCCTGTGTGCAATTTCGAAAAGATTTTCCAGCTTACATCAAAGCAAGTCCCTCCCCCCAACAGCCCAATCGTTATTATAAGGATAACTCTCTTCTGTGCATAGCGGATGAGGTAGAGGTTTAAGACTGTTAGGCCCGTCAAATTTTTGAGCTCAATAGAAACCTCTGCAGCGTGCCGCTGTGAGCCTTCAAGAATCCCTTTGAATTTCCAAACCCATGGCCACAATGCTTGGGCTGAAAGCATGGCACAACACAAGTACTTCTAGTAACTGCTGCCTAACTTTGCCGGCTGCCTACCAAGCCCTACGGGCGAAGTTCAATAAGCACGACTACTGGCTGGCTGACCCGATCATTTGGCTGAGGTGTGCTGTCTAGTTCTCGCCAACGAACTCCCAGCACTTTGAAGATAAATAACACAAAATTTTGCGGTATTTGTGCAGTGGAAAATGACAGTCCTGGAGGAGTACTCGAGTCATTCGCCTGCCAAGTTGCATAATTCATTGTCTCGCCAGTCTTGTGTTCACCGGCTGCTTGCAGGACAAGCTCTTCGGCAGCACTCGACTGTCAAGACATCTGTGAATGAATTCGATTTGTGCGTACGTTTAATACACGCGAAGGGCGAATGTCTCCCACCCTCGTGCTGACTCAAGCGCCTCGCGCCCGAAAGTATTGCTGATTGGAGCGAAAATGGACGCTCCCGGACAAAACGGAGAAGGTAAGGCGAACACAAAAAGCATGTTGGCTGCCTACCAGGCCCTATGGGGGAAATTCAATATGCAGGACTACGGGTGAGGCGTTAGGCCAGAGACGGCAGTAGGCAAACCCAGACAGGCGTCGGAAACAGACAAAAACAGGGGACACCCGGCGGCGAACACAAACTTAGAAGACCGCCTACTGGGTCTGAACGCAGACAGACGTAGGCACTCGGTGAGAACGCACGACAATGACAGGACCCCCCTGCCCGATGTCAACACTAGCATGACAACCACCGTCCACACGGCTAGAGAAGTTGTGAACGGGGTGGGAAGGCGAGATACGTGGAGGGCGGACAGCGGACAATGGAGACATGAGCAATGGCTCCGGTCATACCGATGCCGTCCGACAAACGGTGAGGACAAGCCAATGTCACCATGACAACAATCGCCAACCCCGTGATGCGTCGTGCTAGAAGTCAGTGGCACGCCAGCACGAAGGAAACCCCTTAAATACTGTGACGTGTCGTACATAACCCACCCTCAATTATGCAAGTCTGATTGCTTTCGAAACGTTAGACCAATAATACTCTGGTTCCTGTGGTCGTCTTGCCTTCTCAGTTACATCTGGGAACGCGCATTTCCTCTTCAATCAGCAATATATATAAAAATAAATAATAATAAATAATAAAAAATAAAAATAAAACCACTCCTCCATGACCATTTCTGGGCTATAAACCGTCGTCAGCCATTCATGCCCAACCCAGAAGTGTGAAACACTTGGGGCTTTAACTTGCGATCTGTTAGTTAGAAGTACAACGCCTCTAACCATTGAGCCACGGGATCGTTGTTTTGTTGGGAATATACAATGGCGGAGGTCGCGGGATCCAGCCCCATGTGTTCACACGTCGGGGATGGGTTGACGACGCCTAATAGGCCAGAAATGGTCATTCCAGCCTCCCTTGCCTTTGTCGGTAATTTGAAGCCTTTTTTTCCGGGTATAAATAGGAAACAAGCATGTACAGCAGAATTTATTGGGGCCAATAAATTTCGTGACGGCTTTTCAACTGCAGCCCGTCTCAGCATAACATAGGTAACGAATGAAAGCGCACAGCAGTATAAATTTGTACAGAATAGCAGTGCATAAGAGCAAGGTCAAGGTTCAAGGCAATGAATAATCAGATAAGACGTCCACATAGGCATCATATAGGAAAGAGGGAGACGATATGTTAACAACAAATCACAATCAGGGGAAACTAGAGGTGTGAGATTACCAGGGCAATCGCAGATTGATCACATGATCTAACTGCTTGCACAGGTTTGGTTTCTCCCTCCGTATGTAAGCTGCTTCCAAATAACGCAAGGTTCGAGTTGTATGCGCTCGGACAAGTACTCGAAAAGATGCTTTAGGGTCGACAACATGACCGCTATCTAACAGGTGTTTCGTTATAGAAGAACGCGGGGTTTTGTTTTCCTGTTTGAAAAGCCAATTAGGCAATTAGTCGGTAATAACATTTGCCTAAATCATGCACTGCTGTACGGTTGCTGGTTGGGCTCGAGGGAGGGCCCGTAAGGCCCAAAAGAACGAATGAGTTCCGTAGGAACTATCGGTGAGCGGCCCTATCTACCACTGCATATTGCCGATCAAAACCGACAAGAGAACAAGCTCGTGACTCAATGGTTAGAAGCGTTGGACCTCTAATTAACGGGCCGCGAAATCCAGCCACAGGTGTTCATAAATCGGGGGTGCGTATGAAAGGATGACGATGGCTAGAAGCCAGAAATGACAATTCCAGTCTCCCTTGACTTTGTCGGTATTAACATTCAGCCTATATCATGCGCCGCTGTGCGGCTGCTGGTTAGGATCGAGAGAGAGACCGTGAGGCACAAAGGAAAGAGTGAGTTCCGTAATAAATATCGGAGAGCGCTCATCCATCATTATGTATATATATATATATATGTGTCGATATGGGTAAACATTCGAGGTCCAGACATTGTATCGCGTTCATCATCCCCCGAAGAAGACGAAAAAGAAGATAGGGCGAATTCATGAACCGAGTTATATTTGTACTGACGTTCCGGAAACCCTCTCGTTTCCATCATCAGAGTAATGTGTTAACTGTTCCTGCTGGTCTTG